>LPNX010274997.1:6533-34986 GCA_001517045.1 Pseudotsuga menziesii | reverse complement strand
ATATATAGATAGATATAGATATGTATGTATGTATGTATGTATGTATGTATGTATGTATGTATGTATGTATGTATGTATAATTGCTTATTTTGAATATTGAACAACTACCATAGAATCAATCTCGGCAATGCACTTGTCTCATCCTCAATCGTAGATGAAAAAGCATAGGTCGTAGTCCACCCCAAATATCAAATAAAAACATTTATCGACGTAAATACTAGGACACCCACATAGTTTGTGGCTGGATCACATTGATAGGGATTAAATGGTTGAGAAATAGTTATGGAATGGAAGAGTACAATTTGGATTTTTTTTTTATTCCACATATTCTTCTAGTTAAACAGGTTCAAGTGTGAGCTATCCATGCCTAGCTACGTGTTGTCACCAACATTCTTCCTGTTATCCATTTATCAACTATCAGTTATTTTTTATTTTCTTTTTCTTTTTATCTCACATTATTCTAGTTAGCTGCCATGAAATGTTGGTTATCCATTTATCAGCTATGATTATCCATGCATTGCTACCAATTATCCATTAGTTAGATAACTACCAATTACTTTTTATATTCTTTTTTTTTTATAGTTGTTTATTTGGAATTTTGAACGACTGCCATAAAATTAATCTCGACGGTACACTTGTCTCATCCTCATCCATAGATGAAAAAATATAGGTCGTAGTCCACCCAAAATCTCAAATAAAAACGTCTATCGACGTAATTATAAATGTAATATTTATATAACTAGCACACCCACATAGTTTGTGGTTGGATCACATCGATAGGGATCAAATGGTTGATAGATAGTTATGGAATGGAAGACAATTTGGAAATATTTTTTAATTCCTCATATTCTTCTAGTTAAATGGGTTCAACCATGAGTTATATATGCATAGCTACATGTTATCACCGACATTCTTCCTGTTTTCCATTTATCTACAATCCGTTATTTTTGAAATTCTTTTTCTTTTCATATGACATTCTTCTAGTTATCTTCCATTAACTCTTGGTTATCCATTCATCAGCTATGAGTTATCCATTCATTGCTACCAGTTGTCCATTCATCAGCTAACTACCGATTATTTTTTATATTCCTTTTTTTTTATAATTGTTTATTTCAAATTTTGAACGACTGCCATAGAATCAATCTCGACAGTACACTTGTCTCATCCTTATCTGTGGATGAAAAAACATAGGCCGTAGTCCACCCCAAATCTCAAATAAAAACATCTATCGACGTAAAAATATTGTTAAATATTTTCTTTCTGTATATTTAAAGTTATTGTAAATAAATAAAAACATAATAATCTAAAATTAAAATAAATCTCAATACATATATGATGATGAGGAAGAGGATGGTTACTGAATGTCTATTGATACCAACTTTGGTTTATGGGACCTTAAAAGAGAAATGAGTCACTTGGTTTTATTTAGAATATTAATTCTTTACTCATAAAGTTTTAAGAGAAACATTCTTAAATCACCATTATTATGATGAGTTAAAATGTTATAAATAGAGTGGTTTTCACTCTCCCCACCATCTATCAAATCTCTAATGTGGCGTTCTCTTTGACGTCTCAACCCTTACTAAGTCATAAATTACTGATATATGTTGGGTATACCCTTGGGGTTATAGTGATAATGAACAAAATTACCAATTCCATAGTAAGTAAAAAAGATTAAAAAAAACCACCTAAATACTTTAAAATCTTACTTCAATATAATTTATACAAATGAAATTTTATTTTTAATATATAATATAATAAAAATAAATTAATTTAAAAAATATCACATCTAAAAATAAAAATCATTATAAATTATTTTTCAACAAAACAACCCTCTTATAAATGAAACGTTGACATGGATTCATGTATGGAAAAACATAAAGAATCAATCTATTATTTAATAAAAATATTTGTTTATATATTTAATGTTAAAAATATTTGTTTATATATGAGAGTAAAAATAAAAATTTCACATAGATTGAGACATTAAATAATTTTCAAATAATTGAATAGAGAGTAGGTGTTATAATCTAGTAAATATTGTTATGTTTATTGCTTGTCACATTAGTTAAAATAATATTTTCATATTTATTTATAACTAATTAAAAATAAAAATAATTAGCACATCTACATAGTTTGTGGTTGAATCAGGTGGATATGGATTAAATGGTTGAGGAATAACGATAAAAAGGAAGACACTTTGGAATTGGAATTTTTTTATTGGTCATATTCTTTTAATAAAAAAGGTGTAACTCTAAGTTATCCATGCCTACCTACATGTTATCACCAACATTATTAGGTCAGCCATTTATCAACAATTGGTTCTTTTTTTAATCTCACATTCTTCTAGTTGTCTGGCATGAACTCTGGGTTATCCATCCCTTAGCTATGAGTTATCCATGTATCACTATCAATTATCCATTCATCAGCTACCATTATTTTTTATATTCTTTTTTTTTATTTAAATTATTTATGTCAAATTTTGAACAACAGCCATATAATCAATCTGGACAATACACTTATCTCATCCTCCTTTGTAAATGAAAAAACATAAACCATAATCCACCCCAAATCTCAAATAAAACATCTATCAACGTAATTAAAAAATTCACATAACATTTAACCCCCACACAATCCTAAATATTCTTAAATGTTGAACATAACATTTTTTTACCCTTCCTTCCCATCACTAACTTCCTCCAACCCCACCTCACCATATTAATTGGTCATTTGACCTTAGCGAAGGGGTTCTCCATTTCTTTCGCTTTCTACCTTATGGTCCACAAAATAGAATAGAATAGATGTGTATATGGGCCACTTCACTTCCCATTCAACCCTAATCCCCTTACAGGAGAGGTAGATCACCCATCAATGAGGAGAGCGTATTTGGGATGGCGTGAAGCTTTTCAGATGTGAGAATTTGCAAGGCACACATTTGGCCACCCACGCCATGTTCTTTCCTCTGCATCCGTCGCTCCCTCAACCACTACATATACTTACTGTGTATACCCTAATCTAAATATCCAGTGAGTCCCTCCCTAAGGCGGAAGAATATCCAATAATATGCGCTTCTGGGTTCAAGTTTTAATAGTAATTTGTATACCGTCCAGCTGCCCAATCCAATGCTAGGAATTTGGATGGAAAAAATAGCAGCAGTGCAACATCTAGTACATTCTTGTTACATATCTTGTTTATATCTATCTGTTCCTTGAGGATTCATTATCATTTGCAACAATGAGTGCTCAACGAGCATGTTTTGTGAAGTGGTTATTCTCAACAACATTAATCAGGGGATCCCACAGGTGGAGTTATTATATACTGGTTACGCAGAGTAGAGCGTTTTATACTTGCAATTTTTTGTGAGTATATATCCAACAACAATAAATATCTTTATAAAAGAAGATCAATTGTTACAGCAATTAGATCTATATTCGGCAATTGCCCAGTTTGGATGGGAGACGTAGGAGAGGATTCTGTAGATGAATCAGATGCTGCTAATGGAGAAATCTCTCAAACACATTTAGATTTTCGTTTTAATGGAGAAATCAAGAGGTCAGAATGGGATTTGAAGGTCCATACGATGGTGGATTCCCAATACAGGGAAAATATGTGATCCCTTGGAGGCCATCTGGATGCATACAAGTGTCAAGCTAGGATTTGACCCCTAAACCCCCCTAAGTTGACCAATAGGCTCCCAAACCATACCAAACAGTCACGAATGAAAGTGTGAACATGTATGTATGCATGTTGGATCATAAATTAAGGAATTTTAGGCATGGGTGAACACATGTGTGAGAGAGAGAGTCTCTAGGGGCCAATAAATGCCCAAGAAGACCACAAAACAACCACATTCACACACTAGTGCCCCTAGTCAAACATATTCCATGAATTAAGAGATAAGGAGTGATCTGTAATCAATGAGGGCTCCTGGGTTGACATAATGATCAAATTAGTGCACCTCAACTGTCAGGATGATCAAAGTGGAGCGCCTCAACTGTGAGTTAATGAGCCAAAAATCATCTAATATACCAATATTGATCAGTATAACCTAAGTAGGATCATATAACATAAGTATAAGACAAATGAAAATACCTCCTAGGTGTAATACCATGGTAATAAGGTAGATTAATTCTTTAAACCCCCCCCCCCCCCCTTAATCCTAACTTAGTACATCTTATACCAAATGTTTATTGAGTCCTTGGCAACTAAGGCTCAAGTCACCTCTAACAGCAAATTTTTTTATTAGTCCATGTAAAACGAGGAAAGAGGAAAAAACTTATGAGGAAAATACTCCTTCAAGAATGGACATGACAGAGATGATAAAAAATTTCTTCAAAATCGCCTCTTCTTCACTTGAATGAGCTGAAAGAACATCTTCTTGGTGATGGACTTGGTGAAGATGTTGCGGATGCCAAGATCATGCATCAATGCATCAATGTGTTGTAGACAAAGATCACGTGGAGATGCACTTTGATGGTCATCATTTGATGATGGAGGAGAATCATAAGAATGTATTTTTATGCAAGAATACTCTGATCTAGAATCATAATCAATCATGGAAAATATATCTTAGCAAACTATTTCCAAAATACCATCAAAAGATTCAACAAAATCTCCCTCATGTGTAGCTACCATATCATGAATAAAACCACGAATATTCTTCCCAATTTGATGAAGCTCCTTCATAACTCTATAACAAAGCTCACAAGTATCTGAAATATCAGAATATATTTCATATATAACATAAAATATCAAAGGTATGGTGTCTCCATGAGCGAATGGGTCCATAGAGGGAGAAGAGTGAGCAACTAGGTCACACTGACAATTGAGCAACCCTGGAGGGTCTAGAGATTTGAAACTTGAACCATGGTTGGTGAGATCAAGTCCATACATATGGAACAGCAGTCCCATGAAGGCCAATTCCATGGATATGCAACCAATTAATGACATACAAGACATAAAAGCAACATACACAAGTGACATAGCACTGGAAACTAGGCAATTTTGAGATTTTCCAACTAGTGAACTTGATGGTTTTCGGGTCTTTTAGGCATCAAATGGTTGGTGAAATGAGTCTATGACTATCATAGTAATATCACCTTAATAATCAAAATAGGAAGGATATGAATGAAGTGGGAAAGAGATTTCAAAAGACACATCGGGAACTAGTAGAAATGACTAGTTTCTAGAGGAAACTTTGGTGAATTGTTTGGGGTTTCTTCCAAGGAAGAGATGGAGTTTTCAGATGCTAATATATCAGAATGTAAATCAGAAATAGAGACATCTAAAAAAGATATATGAGAAATGGGTTTCTCTCAAGCACACAAAGCATGTGCAGGCTTACTGTTGGCTATCATGGGCAGACCTGGGTTTACTGTATTTAACCAACAACACCCCTAGCTCACTGGCCCTTTCGGCGACAAACCATGAAGCGACCTGAACTCTCACCCGAAGTGATTCTAATGGGTTGGCCAAGGGCTCAAGCATCTTGGACCAGGTTCTGTGGCATCCTATTTGTGACTCGCAGCTCTTCTAGCTGCGAGGCCTCTCTTTATGTGCGTTGCACGACCCTTCTGCTCGCGTCGCATGATCTCCTCGTCTCGTAGCTCTTCTAGCCCGAGATCTCTCTTTTCCTGTCGCGTGATCCCTTTCCGCGTTGCATAACTTCCACTGACACGCGATGACTCCATCCTTATCGCATCGCCGCACACTAGGAAACATGTAACTTTCTCCCCAATGCTAAGTCCTTAACCTACAGTATCGCGCACCGTAGCTCCTCTGCCGGTGCGGTATCACCTCCCTGCGATATCCTACTCCCGCGGCTCAGCGCACTTAGCATTGTTCATGTCGACTTGTAAGACTCAACATACCAGGCTGTTTAACACTGCGACTAGTGACTGTTTCAAGCAAAGCATAAATGAACCCGCATACAACATGCCAAAGACTTCAACTTATGTCTATCCTTCTATATTGCTGTGAACTGAATAACACATACATACATTTAACTGTAAACAAAGTTCATGCACGAACTGATAGATGCAACAGATAAACACAACACATAAATCAATCACATAACACACGATTTTAACATGGTTCACCTCCAGGATGGAAGTTACGTCCACAGAACTGTGTTTCTATTATAGCTCAGGGGAAGGTAAACACAGTTCTGCTGCACCGCATATGCAACTCGAGATCTTCTGGGTAACTCTGTACATAGCCTGGAGCCCTTCTCTCTTAGATCTCTTCTCTAATCTATATTGCACTTCTTACAATATACTCTTCCCTCTCTGTCGATCCCTGCGGATTGTTACATGCATGCTCTATGAGCCAGCTACTGATTACAGTAAGATACTACAGCTAATAACAGAACTAGAGCTTGACTCCTATACAATTGTCCAACTATTTTCTAACTATCTAACCCACAAAAATGACCAACTAACCAACCAACCAACCCTTTTACAATACAAAATATATCCCTTTTATAGGCGGCCTGAAGGTCTCGCCATTACAACACTGTGGGCCTGTCCCAACAGTAACCCAAACCCTAACTAGTGACAGTCGGCGTATCTGTACTTTGAGGTAGCCACTATCTATCACACCATAGCTCTCTACAGTCTTCCATGCTTCCCGGTGCTGATCATGGGTACTATGCACCGCTTCCCTTCACCACAGCTTCCTGCAGTCTTCCATGCTTCCCAGCGCTGACCATGGGTACTGGCACTGCTTCCCTTGCTATCCTTTGTCTTCAATACCTCGGCCTCATTGCTCCTTTTCCTTTATTAGGGTAGCTGAGCTCTCCTATCTTCTGTCGCTGCCTTCAATGCAGTGGGTGAGCTCTCTCTTCTCGATCGCTCAGGTACCGTCATCTTCCTTGACTTCTCTATCTTCTACAGTCACGGTTTCTGGCTTTGATCTGTAGCTAGAAGCCTGCTACAGTGTCGTAGCTCTACCTCCTATATCTCCACCAAAACTATCTATCCGTCAAAATAGCAGCTTCTTTTGTAGCTGCGGGACCCTACTCCAACACTTACCATCTTCTTGCTTACGCTCCCCTCTTCTTGCAAAATCTGGAATATCAATATTGTTCTCTAAGAAAAGATGGACCAAGCTATCCATCTTATTTATGAAGAAAGATATTTCATGATGTGAACCTTTGCAATAACCACATGTGGGTCCATCTCTCTTGTTCTTCATCCTCCTGGATTTTGAATCCTCATCAATTGAACTGGGGCTTTCTATATCTGAATGGTTCTTCTCCTTCTCTCTTTGTCACTTCAAATCCTTGACTTTCTTCTTTCCTTTGGCTTGATTTGACACACCAGAAACAAGGGATTGATCCTTGGTGTATTTTATGGCACCCATTTTCACTAACTTGTCTTTCTCCTGAGTCAATGACTTCATGAAGTCTGCTAGCACAAGAATCCTCCAATTTCTATCGGTGATCTTGCTTTAGTGGAATGTCAAAACAAACACATAATACTCAAGCCCTATCTTAGAAAGGATAGACAAGATAAGCTGATCATATTTATTCTCTATGCCACACTATTTTAGCTGAAGCACCAACGCTTTGAAATCGGTGAAGAAGTCTTGGATTGTCTCATAGTGAGCTAGACTCATTGAGATTAGCTCATTTTTGAGCTAATGGCCTCTCATCTCATCAATCTTCCCAAATAGTGACTCAAGCTTGAGCCAAACTTAATTGGGTGTGCCAAGATTGTCTACATGGAAGATAATATTTCTCGAATTGCTGAGACAAAGCATACCAAATGCATCATCAAGTCTGTTGAAGTACTTAGATTTCTCCACAACAGAGTTGGGCTCGGTCTCAGTCCCCATGGTGACTCTATACAAGCCTTTCAACCTCAGTTGGATCACCATTTCAGCCTTCCATTCAAAATAGTTGAATGGGGTCATAAATACACGAGTCTACTCCATTATGCTTGAACACTGTGTGACAAAAACGCTATTGTACTTGCAATGCAAACACTCAAATTTTCTGGAAAATGCCCTAAACAATAACTCAAACACTCTTAGTTTTGATTTGCAGCTCCACAAATATCTGGTTCCATGTGAGAATTGCTTCACAGTGAGATCTAGGATGTAAGGCAATATTCACAATCTAATTTATTCACAAAATATGCAAGAAAATAGTAAAATAGAACAAAATAACACACATAGATGGTGCCAATAACTGATCTTTCTATTAGTGTACAACTTGTATATCTGTATGGTACATACTTATAATATAATGGGGAAAATTCATGAGCCCTTGGAGGCCATCTGGATGCATACAAGTGTCAGGCTAGGATTTGACCCCTAAACCCCCCTAGGTTGACCAATAGGTTCCAAAACCATACCAAACAATCACGAATGCAAGTGTGAACATGTATGGAGGCATGTTGGATCATAAATGAAGGCATGCTAGGCATGAGTGAGCACATATGTGAGTGGGAGAGTCTCTAGGAACCAATAAATTCCCAATAAGACCACAAAACAACCACATTCACACACTAGCGCCCCTAGTCAAACATATTCCCTAAATCAAGGGATAAGGAATGGTCTATAATCAATGAGGGAGATTGAGTTGAAAAAATGATCAAACTAGAGTGCCTCAACTATCAGGATGATCAAAGTGGAGTGCCTCAACCATCAGTTAATCAACCAAAAATCATCTAATAGAACAATATTGATCAGTATAACCTAAGTATGATCATATAGCATAAGTACAAGACAAATGAAAATGCCTCCTAGGTGTAAGACCATGGTACTAAGGTATATTAATGCTCTAACAATCATGCCAAGTGTGCAAGGAATCTACTCACCCAAAGGCTCCACAAGCTTCCAAGTGTCTTCTTGAACCCATGCCACCTTATTTTCTTTCCATTTATCATTTATGTGACCCATTTAAATGTGAATATGGTAAACTAAAGTCCTTTTGGGTCCCATGGCCCCTTATTACAAAATTTACGTCTCCATCTCAACCTAGGGAACTAGTAGGTTCATGAAACATTATTTTCAAATAGTCTTATTTGGAAATTATTTAATTGGGGACATGACAGTAGGGCCTGCACAATAGACAGATTCATGATGCAGTTTCACTGTAACAAGAGACAATTCACACCATTAAAAAAGAAAAGCAATGTTATTTCGCTCTCAAGATGGACCTTTCAAAAGCATATGATAGGGTAAATTGGGCCTTTGTGAGGTTGTTACTGATTCAAATTGGAATGTATTTGGAAATGGCCGATTGGATCATGGGATGTATCAAATCAACCTCTTTTGCGGTACTAAACAACAGATCACCCTCTAGTTTTTTTCACTCATCAATAGGAATCAGGCAAGGATGCCCCCTCTCACCTTTCATGTTTCTACTAGTTGTTGAGGCACTGATTCGACTAATTCATAATGTCAAAGACATTAGAAGGATCGAAGGGGTAAAGGTAACCAACATAGAAAAAATCACTCACACACTATTTTTAGATGTTGTACTTCTGTATGGAAAGGGTATTGAGGAAAATCTTAGGGCCTATGCCTCTTTACTTGATAATTCCAAGAAGGCAACATGGATGATGATAAACATAGAGAAATCGATCTTGACATACAATACATTTTCAGGAGATTTGACTCAGAAGGAAAAAGAGATAATACCTTTCCCATCTGTCTCAATTATAGAAGGATTCAAGTACTTAGGCTTCTTTCTAAAACCAAACTGTTATGCCTTTCAAGATTGGGTTATATGGTTGTACAAGAAAGTTGAAGCCCGAATTTCAGCTTGGACAAACCGTTTCCTCTCCAAAGGAGAGAGACCAGTATTACTCAAAGAAGTCTTACAAAGTATCCCGGTTTATTGGGCATCCATTGCCTACATTTCCAAAGGAATCTTAGCAAAGATAAGAAAGAAGTGTTTTTCCTTCCTTTGGATAGCTAGCAAACAAATAGATGGAATACCACCGGCAAAGTGGTCAGCCCTAACTCTTCCAAAAGATTTAGGAGGATGGGGAATAAAAAACCTTGTGTTATTATGCAAAGCCCTGGCAACAAAGACGTTGTGGCGATTAACACAAAACTTAGGCACATTATGGGGTGGGGTAATGAGCTCTAAATAATACCCAGACACTTCAATAATTGAATGGTTTAGGAACCCCAATAAAACACATAAAAATGGTTCAATAGGTTGGAAATCACTGGTTTTTGTGTTTCCACTAGTGGGAAATTGGACAACGTGGAGAGTAGGTAATGGAAGAAGAATAAGACTTGGCGAAGATCCAAGGGCAGGGGAAGGTGAGGAATACAAGTTATCAGATCCTATGTTAATACAACTAAGGGCTAAAAGGATTCATATGCTAGCTGATGTGCAATATCAACAACCTCAACAAAATGGAAGACTGGGCTGGAAAAGCGCACAGGATCTGAGTTTGGAAGGGGGAGATGCAGAGGAGTGGAACATATATGTGAAAAAAATGGTTGCAATCTTTGTACAGCTAGATGAGGATGAACCGGATAAGCTAATCTGGACCAAGAATGCAGTGAATGGGGAATTCACAGCTAAGAAGGTTTATGATGTAGCCAATTTCGAACAAACAGAAGGGGAAAAAAGATGGTGGTGGGGCCAAATTTGGGGAATTCATGACCCTTTGAAAACCATTATAACCCTCTAGTTAGCATTACGAAACAAACTAATAACGTGGGAAATTATGAAGAAAAGAGTATTTCAAGGACCATATGTATTGTGCAAATCAAGTGAATAAAATTCCTCTCATTTGTTCATCTCTTGTCCTTATGCAGGAGACGTATGGACCTCTGCACCAAGGACTCTCTCCCATGAAAGAACTATCACGAGATGCGATGCTACCTTGGAATAGTGCACATAGGATTGGTGGTAGAGCACAGGGGTATGTTGCTTCGATGCCTTCCCTGCCCTCTTCGTGTATAGTATTTGGGAAGCTCGTAATAGAGCAATTTTCCAAAACCAATGGACCCCTTCTAATATTACACCTGTGTTGCTATTGCAGAAGCTGTAGGAACATAAAACAAACCCCAAACCAAGCAAAAGACATGTTGTAGCAGCGCTGGATATTAACAAAAACCATCCATGGACCTTCTTCGATGGATCAAGTCAAGGTGACCCACCATTTGGAGGAGCAGGAAGCTTCATTTACCTCTCGAAAAACTGGAAGATAGCTATCAAATTCGCCATGGGACAAGATACCAATAACATAGTTGAACTATCATATTTTTGGACATTCCTAAAGATTTCTAAGGACAAGCAGATCCCAAGGCTACACATTTATGGTGATTCAAAAATGGTGATCGATTGGGTAAATGGCAAAAGCAAAATTAGATCTCCACATCTTCAATATTTGCTAGAAGAAATACAAGCCTTGAAGCCTTCCTTCGAGTTGGTTTCCTTTTCTCATATCTATAGAGAGTTAAACTCAGAAGTAGACACACTATCGAAATTGGCTCTAGCAATACAACCGGGGATCATTGAAGTGGAGGAACACACCAATGGACAAGTCACCAATTTCTGTATAAGATTATAAGATACACAAGCAATAAGGATAAGAGATAACTTTTCAAGTTTAGCAACCAGAGTGGAATTATTAAAAGCAGAAGCATTTTTTTTTGACCTAAGCTCAAGAGAGAAGCCCACATATGCATGGTGTTTTGGGAAGATATCAAAGGACTGCAAGTAAAGGATGTAGCCTCTAAGGCATCACAAAGATGTAAGCTCAATCGAGCAGTTCATGTTTATTCAATGAATAAAATATTTTTCTTAGAAATATATATATATTAAAACAAATGCATATTTAATTGATTGGTAGGTGAACATTGATAAATATTAACATTGGTGCCAAATGTTGTAAAAATGCACGTAGATTTAACCCAAAAAAAAACCTTAAGATTGTACTGCTCCATGGCTCTTGTTTATTTGATTTTTCTCAAATTCATATAAAACGAATTTTTGTTTTTGTATATGTATACATTTAACTGGGTATTCCTTTTGAATGGTATTCATTTTTCCCTGCCCTACCATGGGAATAAAAGATGCCACTTTTTCCATGCTCTACCATGGGAATATACCTCTTGTTTTGAGAAATTGATTGTGCATAGATTGTTGGTGTTGATTTTGTGTCGATGTTTAGTGGCACTCATGGGAGTATGAGAATTTTAGTATATTTGGTTACATGGTTATTTAGTGATGTTTTCTTAATTTATGAAAATAATAATTAAATTATGAAAATATAATTTCTATGTGTATAGTTTTTAAGAGATAGATTATATAAAGTACATAAGAAATATAAAGTTCAAAAGAAAAACAATATGATTTTAATAATTGTAGATAGTACAATTTTGAAAAATGATACAAATCATTTAAAACATGAAACATTAACAAAGGTTTCAATCTATTTATATGATATGGGGAACATTGATATGAACATATTATGTCAAAAAGTACATTATATGGAACATATTATGTCAAAATAGTTAACTTTTTATATGCAAGTTATTTTCATTGAAAACATTTTAAGAAGTATGAAGAGTGACACATCGAAAAACTTGGATTCAAAAAGGGAAAAAAGCCTAGGAAAAAATTGAAGGAAATTAAAGAGTTGATTTTACTTGCATCTTAACCACTTTCATGAACCTCATAAATCAAGATTAGCTAAGAAAAATAAGATTAGCTAAGAAAAAGAAAAATATACATATTTTTAAAAATTGTAAAACAAATAAGTCCAAACATGAACCCCATAAATCATAGTTGTCAATATTGAATATTCACCACCAACACTTCTAGCAGATCTTTGTTATCATTCTCATCATCACTTAACCACAATCGCAATTCACCATAAGAACCCAATCTCACCACTCACCACTTTAATTGCTTAGTTGGGCCCATGCTAAGAAATGGAGAAACTTGAATCTGGAGTTGAAAAAGAAAACTTGTTTTTGAATATGAATTATTGAAGAAAGATGATGTAAATTACAAGGTTGGCCCCGTTAAATACAACTGGGGCTTTACATATTGAAATATTGTGTCATCTTTCTTATGATACTTAAATTTATTATTATTAATTATTAATCATTACATAGTGGTTATTAATATTTTTTTATTTATTTACGTAACATTTCCTTCCCCTTAAGGGAAGCTTTGCCCTCAAAGATGAATTTGTTGGCATCATCTTTTGTTCTTGATTTGTGTTGATTTTGGATTTGAAATATGCGATCTGAATTGATCTCTCGATTTGATGAGGGTTTGAGTTCTTCTTGTGCAGTGACTCTTTATGCTTGGGCGGCGAACTTTTCAGTCCATACAATCGGTACTTACTTCCATTCCATTTAAATTCCATGTATTGTTTTTGTAGGTTAGTAGAGTAATTCCCTAACGATGCTAACCAATCAACGCCTAATACCATGTCTATTTCTTTGAGTGGTAAGGTAATACAATTGAGTTGTAGGTGTAAGTTTTATATTTGTAATGACACCTTATGACATTTCCCCTCTTCTTTGATGTTTTGATCAGCGATAGTTGAGGCTTCAAGTCCTTTTGCAAGAAACACAAAAAAATTAAGTTCGTTTTCCTCGTTGATATCAATCAAATAATGGTACTTCCATAATCAACCAAAATTGTGATGACCTTATATTTAATTGTCCCAGTAAGATGTAATCTCTTTGACCCTGACTTCTTTGATTAGGTTACTTAGAATAGAAGTTGTTGAACTTTAAGGTTGTCGTGACTTCTCAACTGAGGCGGGATATATCTCTCTGTGAGTGATTGCCTTTCCTTTTTTTGGTTGTGGTCTATCTTGTGGGTCTCTAACTCTTCTTTCTTACAATCTTGTTGAATATATGTAACTGTCACAATTGATACTTCATATGAGCTTGTGTTTGCACCAGAGTTGGTTGTATCTTCCTCTCTTGATAACTCTACTTCTTTCTCATTTATGATTTTGCAATGTATTATGTGATTGGTTTTGCATTTTATGGATTGGGATCCAATCTTCTCCGCACTGACAACACGTATTCTTATTCTTTTTTCTGTCACCGTTGGAGCGACTATTCGATGTTTTTGAACCCTTTCCAAATTCATAAACATATGATTGAGATTTGTTGCACTGATGACGAGGTGACCATATATCTTCGCAATATCTACACTGTGTATCTTGTTGTCGCAAATATCCGTTGTCGAGGTTCCCTTGTCTTGATCTTTTAAACTTCTCCTCAATAATTTTTGCTTTGTGTCGGGCCTTATCCAGGTTGGAACCGTTATGCAATTCTAACTCTTCTCTTATGTATGGTTTAAGACCAGATACATATGTCTAGAGATGCTTACCATCTATTAATTATGGTACTCACATTGCTAATGCCTCCCATTCGTAGGTGTATTCTTCCACGTCGCCTTTTTGTTGTAATCTAGTGATTTTGGAGAAAAAAATGATTCTTTGTCACATCTTCGAATCTTTTAAAAAAATCATTTTTGAATGTGTCCCAGCTGTAAGCACATACACATGTCGTTTTATTCCACCACATATTTATACACCCGGCCTTCGAGCTGCATGGAGGCGTATTTAACCTTTTTGTCATTAGACAAAATTTTGTGAATGCAAAAGAATTCCTCCACTTTATTGATCCATGCGACAATTTGTTTTGTCTCGCCATTAAATTTGGGTAACTCTAATTTGGATTTCATCGGATATTCCCCCATCGATTGCATTGTAGTCCAGTATGATTTGTAATGACTGTAATCTCTATGATATTTGGGATTCCCATTTTGAAAGAATTTGATTAATGGTTAGTGGTATCAGCTGAATTGTGACAAGAGTGGTCTCCCTTCGATGAATCAATTTTTTTAGAGGCATCTCTATCTTTGAAGAATTGCATGATTTTATCTACCCTGCTTCGAGGTATGTCTTGATTTCATCTCATGTCTTCCTCATTTCCCATGAGACTACTCCAGCAACTTCATATTGCACATGTTGTGGTAGCTCTTCTTTTACTTCTCGTAATTCCGCTTCAAATTGATCAAGTCTAGAGCTTAGACATTCAATAATTTTCGAGTCCTAAGCTTGGTCTTTCTCCAATTCGTCTAATCAATTCTTCATTTCAAACATACTTCTTGTGCAAGCTAGAGTTTTTGTTGGTCACAACTCAATTTAAATATAATAATTAACAAATAGTATATTTAACAATTATTTGTATTTTAAATAATAATATTTATTATTAAAAATAATGAAATTTTATAACAATAAATTTTTCTTATTATTATAAAAAATTAATGTTTTTTTAATTAGGGTTTATGTGGAATTAGAGATGGAAGGAAAATGAAAGACATGCAGAAGGAAGGCGATGGCGTCATAGGCTGCAGACACATTTGGATTTCGGCAAGTCGAGGATGAAGACACATAAGGGATACACAAATGCAATCATATTTTTGAAGAAGACAAGATCAACTAGATCGCAAGTCTTTTAGTCAAGATTTACAGCAGCAAATCCGACACGGAAAAAAATATGGAGAGGAGTTAGGGCTGTGATTCTTTTGGTCCCTTAGGTTGCTCAGCCTCATGGACATTATTAAAATCATTCATTCATTCATTCAATCAACTCTATCAAAATGCATAGTAGATAAACCAGGTGTCACGTTACATAGCTATCACAAGGAAAAACATATTGTGATACTTTACCCAAGCTAATCCAGAAGTCGATCCTCAATTGCGTTGGTATTTCCTTGCTCAACAATTGTGAAAAAGAAATAGCAATGCATTTATTTCAACTCTCATCACAATACAAAGCATTAAATGCCATCGAAACCGGGTTAGTTTAGTGGGAAGCTCGAGAATCGAGAATGCAAATCTCACCACGCATCAAACCTTGTTTTGATTCAAATCAACGGTATGGTAAGCATACAAATACAATAAATAAGATGCTCATCCAACCTCCCATTATATCTACTATAATCATGGTTGAAGAAGAAGAAGAAGAAAATATTTTAACGTCCACGAGGCTAAGAATAGCCTATGGGACAGACCATCTCGCACGTTGTTTTCTGCAATTCAATCTTTTTCCTGTTCAACTTGATAAATGCACCTTGCTTCGGATGAATGAGTTGGAAAAAGCACATATCAGTGAAAATCAAACGTTTTCATTTCAGTACATATACTCATTGTGTATACACCAATCAATATAGCCATTAGTCCCTCCTTGAGACAACACACAATAAGGCACCATAATATTGTGATATGTACTTGATGGGTTTCAAAAGTACTGTGTATAAGACTTGGCTACATGATCCATCTCTGAGAATTTGAATGGCAATAATTATAGTGGTATAAAATATGTATTTTTATTGTATACTCTCTGTACATTCATCATTCCGGGAATCCATCACCATATGCAACAATGAGCACCATGAAAGGTGGAAATGGAAATGGCCCCTCTCATGGAATGGTTAAAGCCATGGAGAAATGCTGGGAATCCATCACCATATGCAACAATGAGCACCATGAAAGGTGGAAATGGAAATGGCCCCTCTTATGGAATGGTTAAAGTCATGGAAAAATGCACCATGCAATATAAGTAGGGAACTCCGTGTAGTTCTCTCTTTTGCATTTTTAACCAACCTTTGGCTATATGAAGGCTGTCATCAAAATGTTTATGAGCGTCGAGAGTGATGAGACTAATGTCTTTTTCATTTTAATAAAATGTTTTTTATACTTTTTTTATAAAAATAAATATAAAAAAAATATTAAATATTAAATATTTTTATTTATTAATAAATGTTAGTGTGTTAATATTTTATGACGACAACGGCGATGATGATGTTGTCGACAGCGATATCCGTGTGACAACGATGACGACGACGAGGAGGAACTTTGGTCTATTACACCTTAAGAAGGATAATACTTGGTTTACTTTAAAATCTTGCTCATGTGCTCAAAAAACTTGCCAAGAAGCTTTCTAAGCTCACTATAGTTTTAGCAAGTTAGGAGGTTAAAAAGGTTTGTATTGTAACAAATACTATGAAACTTAGATCTAATGTGGGTGTACGCAAAGCACTCTAAGAGAGTGATTTTCATCCTCAACGCTCATAAACTCACACAGATGGCAAACCCTTTCCGCCCTTGGAGTTTTAGGAATAGACCAATGCCTTGTTTCACTATGGAGTTCATGGGAGTTCGTTCTAATTTTGGCAATATTAATTTTTTTCCGTAAGTTAATTACTACCGAAAGATACTTTTGATTTCCAAGTTAAGATTAATGACCGCCTTATAGTATCTTAATTTTCTCTTAACCATTAGATTTTTCACACACCAAAATTCCTTAATAAATCAAAATTATTTTAATGAATATCATTATCATTTAAAATTATTACTTAAAATAATTTTTTTACATTTAATAAAAAATAAAAATAATAATTTAGACCATAACTACCACGTATTATATTTCTAAATAAATAATATTATAAAATTCAATTTATAACTAGAAACCTAAGCAAGCCGGGGAGTGAATTAAATGTTATGCACCCACCTTATCCTATTTCAACCATTCAATTTTGTCACAAGCATGTTCACAATTATGTGCATTCCAATTCTAAGCTTTTAGTACATCACAAGCAAACCGTTATGAATTTAAATGTAAACTTTCTACTTGTTTTCACAAGACTACCTACTCGCCTCCCTACGTACATATGTCGATGATTGAGATCTGTTGTAGGTGTTGCCACGTGGTTTAGAGGTCAACAAATCGGTTGTTTAAATTTATTTAATAAAAAGATTAAAAGAATTAATGATGTTATTTTGATATACGAATAGTAGTCTAAACTCTTCTAAAGCTTTAACGATTTAGATTTTTTTTCAATTTGTTTTTTTAATAATTTAAAAAAAAAAATTGGAATAGTTTAATTTTTTTTTAAATTTAATTGGAATAGTTCGAATTATAAATATAAAGTATTGAAATTACACAATTAAAAATATATAAAGGTTTTTGAGTATACTGATTTATAATAAAAAATATTATGATTTATTAAAAAAAATAGATTGCTAATTTTATCTTTAAATGTTATTTAATATGATAAAAATGTTATCATATATTGGGAACACGAAAAATTCAAAGGCCTTGATATAGACGGATATGTCTTATGGTTAATATGGAATAAACATTCATGTCTTAGAGGCATTAGGGGTATAGCATGTTACATTAGGAAGAACATATCCCCACATGTTAAGCTTTATAAGAAAGACCCTTACAACCAATTTATTTGGTTAGAGATCATAAACAGTAATGATGAAAAAACCTAAATAGTCATCTATTATTTTGCCCCTATTAATACCAACTTCTATAAAAAAACCCAATTTAGATCAAAATTGTCCTTCTAACAGTTTAGCACATGATATTTCTAGTTTAAGGAAGGAAGGCAATATAATTTTGATGGGCGACTTCAATGCTCGAACTTCCAGTAACCAAGATATTCTTTTAAGCAATTATTCCAACCCTAATCCTCTTTGGTTAGACGAAGACCTTGAGCTAGCTAATTGGTACAAAAGAAGTTTTGAAGATCTAGCTGAATTTTTTTTTTTCTGGTTATGAACTAATCAAATTTTGTAGTGCTCAAGATCTTATCATTTGCAACGGTCTCACAAAATGGCCAAAATCTAGTCGGATGACTTGTATCCATGGGCTTGGTAGTAGTGCGGTAAATTGTGTTATATCTGAAATCCCTCTATACAATAAATTAATAGATTTCAACATCTTCAACGACCATGAGCTTGACTATGATCATAGACCTTCAATTATAACTCTCAATAGTGCAATGCATAGCGATCCAAAGGAGAAAAACTATCATTGCAAAAAACACATGATCTTCGATAAAAATAAAGCTGACACTTTTCTCCATGATCTGAAAAATGAACTGTTTCCTTTATCTAGTATGGAGAATATAGAAAATATCTACCATAATTTTGCTACAACCCTCTTGTCGTCCATTAACAAGTTCTCTATTGAAATATCGACTAAAACGAGCGATAGTAGAACCAACCCTTGGTATGATCAAGAGTGTAAAGATGCGAGAAAAGAAATTAAGCAAACTACTACAAATTCGATAAAAATGGACAAGATAAATCACTACAAAGCCTTAATTAAAAGAAGAAGAAAAAAGACATTAAGTAAAAGGCAGGAAAATATCCTACACCTCTCGAAGGTGGCCCCTAAGAAATTCTGGAGGCAAATTCTAACTCACAAAACAAAAGAAGACAATAAAATTGCTTTAAAAGTTTGTAATTCCAATCTTAAAAAGTTTTATGAATCCCTAGATATCAGATATACCAATCAAAACCTACTTCCAACGAAAGAAGTTTGTTGTTAGAAGTCATAGATTTTGGGGTTAAGCGCTTAGCAAATGGAAAAGCCAAAGACATTGAAGACTACCGAGTGGAAATCTAAAAAAATTGAAGGCATGTCCTCATCCCACACGTCCACAAACTCTTTAATCTAGCGGTCAAGCAAGGGTTTCCTAAACCTGTTTGACCTATTTTTATGCTTTATGGATTTTAGAAAAGCTTTTGATACAATGCCTAGAAATAACATATGGAATAGGTTAGAGGAGCTTAAGGTTACTTTTGAGTTGAGAGCTGCAACAATAAGGTTATAAGAAAAGGTCATTGCGAAGTTTAAGAATAATGAGGTGTGGATAACATATATAAATTGTAAAATTGGAGTTAAACAAGGTTTCCCCCTCTCCCCTACCCTTTATGTAATTTACATTGATAAGATAGAAAGGTGTTTAGAAGAAGCAGGTTGCATTGGTACAATCTTAGCTGAGATAGTTATTATCCTCCTACTGTATGTTGATGATATTGTTCTTATGGCAAGGCGTCCTTCTGATCTTGATAAGGAATTAAAAATTCTTAAATACTCTTTCTCTAACATGGGTATGCATGTTAACACCGACAAGATGAAAATCATGATTATAAAATCTAAGAAAAACACCTATGAAAATTTTATTTATGATAATAGAAATCTAGAGGAAGTGACTTCTTACAAGTATCTCAGAATTGATATTCATCACAACATCAATTGAAACTATAGCATTGAGAAAATGATTAATGGAGGGTGGAAAGCTTATTTTGGTCTTGAAAATAACTGTAAAACATCCAATCTAGTCATGTGGGATAAAAAGAAGTTCCTCTTTGAAACTCTTGTCATTCATGTTATCTTATATGGTTGTGAAGTATGGGGGTGCATCATTTCTAGAGAATCTTGGAGGAAGATTGAGCAAATCTAGAAGCGGTTTATAACTTATAACCTCAAAATTAAAAACAATGCGCCTTATCCTATTCTCCTCATAGAAGTGAGTCTTTCCCCATCTAGAGCATGGTTATGACTAGGTACCTGATGTACAAGCATAAGATAAATAACACGGGAAATGAGAGACTTCCTAAAATTGCTTTAAACTCAAGTTAAAACCAACTATGCCTCAAGAGGTGCTAGTATAAAGATACCATGGCTTGGTTAAACCATTGGGGCATTGATGACAACGACATTTTGTAGAACATTGATAATGTCAAAAATATTATTACTTCTAAGTTTAAAGAGAAATTGTGGTCTAAGGAAAATTTAGCAGTTAAGAGAAAATTGAGATACTGTAAGAAGGTCATTAATCCTAATTTGGAAGATCAGAAGTATCTCTCAATAGTAACTAGCTCACGGAAGAAAATTAATATAGTCAATATTAGAACGAATTCTCATGAACTCCATAGCGAAACAGGGCATTGGTCTATTCGTAAAACTCCATGGGAGGAAAGGGTTTGTCATTTGTGTGAGTCTATGAGCGTTGAGGTTGAAAATCACTTTCTCTTAGAGTGCCCTGCTTAACTCACATTAGATCTGAGTTTCATAGTATTTGCTACAATACAAACCTTTATAACCTCCTAACTTGCCAAAACTATAGTGATCTTGGAAAGCTTCTTGGAAAATGTTTTTAGCATAGGAACAAGATTTTAAAGTAAACCAAGCATTATCCTTCTTAATATCCGATAGATCAAAGTTGGTCTCAGTGGACATTAATCATCATCATCATAATTCAACTAAAAATTTAATGTTCATAATAAGTAATATTGAAACAAATGGAAATAGAAATAAAAGATTTAATATGTATATTTAATTTAAAAGTGTAACATGAAGAAATAAAAAGAAAGACACTAAATTTATACATAATAGAAATATTATAAATATAGTATTTATACTTAAATTTATTTATTAAAATAATTTACATTAACAATAAAACAATTCAAACAAATAAATGTTAATAATGTTATCAACGAATTGGTCTTGATGAGTCAAACTATTTTGATCTTCACTTATGTAGTTTTTGTGGTAAGACAAATCACTTTTCATACATGTGTCAATAATAGAAGAAGTAGTGAAAACAAGTACACTTTGGATGGATGAATACTTGGCATTGGCTTTGGAATCCAATTTATTGGAGGGATCTTATTGACATGTTCATAGACATGTTTAGATGTGTGTGCGACTAGTTTCTGCAATAGATGGTTATGATTGTTTTTTATTTGTTGATTTTTTGCCATGATTGGGGCCCACGTGAGGTGTCCTTCGAGTTGAATATGTTGGTTTTTGTACAACTATGTTGAGCTTTGATCTTTAATTCTTTAAGTGCATAAATACTAAATGATTGAATCAATGGAACATTCGATCACATAAGACATTCAACCATAACATAGGATATACCTTGGGAAAAACCATCAAAACAATGAGGATGAAAAACCCAAACAAATATTTAGAGTATAATTATGATAGATAGCAAAGAATGACTTTTACAATAGTAGATTGCTTTCAACACCCTAGGTGCAAGATAAGAGAACATTGAACAATATAGAACAAAGATCAACCAAATGAACTTTCCAATGATTCCAACACATTAATAACTAGCAAGAATCACTGTCATGCAAGGTGTAGCTAATCATTGCATGAGTAATTAACCTCCCATGCAAACTATAACGAATTTCCTTCTTCGATATTTGTTGGTACCTCAGTTTCTTCAATCTCGCATAATTAATGCACCATGCCTTTCTTCTTTGACATTAAATCATGCTTAACTGACTTCATGATGAACTCTCCTTCCAAATTATTGCATACTCACTTACTTAAGATACTAACTTAAATGTTGTAATGCAATAACACAAGTGTCATCATGCAAACACTTTATTAACTAAAGTGTCATCTTTTAGTTTAACTAAAGTGTCATCTTTTAGTTTAACTGAAGTGTTGTCGTGCAAAACAATTTAGTTAACTAATTCCTTTTTAGTTAACTAATATCATGATGATTGAATTACTGAAGTGACCACTATGGTTTCTCTTTAATTAACTGGTGCATACATTGTGGCTTTAACTGAAGCTTGAAAATATTTAATTGATGCATATATTGTTACTTTAACCGAAGCTTTAATTGAAGTCTTCTCATTATCAATTCAAATTCTCTTGTTCTCTATGCAGTATCTCTTATCTTTTCTACATGGTCAATATGCATTAACTTTAATTATCTATCATATCAGATTATACTAAGAATATTTGTCTAATGTTATGATCATAATATATTACTCTTGAACCAAATGATCATATGCTAAAGTAATTCAGTCTAGAGGTGTCTAGTCTCTAAAGGATACTTAATAACGATAAGTGACCATGGTTAGTAATACATCACATAACATTAATGCTTCACCATGCAAAGAATTTACCTCTATAACTGGAGGTCCACCCCATGGGTACCTACTATAACTAGAGGTCCACATTAAAATATGACTTGACACACAAGTTTTGAGCCTTTTCCAACAAGACTTTACAACATCATCACTTTGATATATCAAATCATTCACCTAAACACATGAGGAACAACCTTTTACAACTAAAGGCTTAGTCATCCTTAAGTCCAAATCAAGAATTCTACTCTAAGTCTTAAGTCCAACTCATGATCCCTACCACAACACATGAGGCCCAATCCTGGCTACACAAGATTGAATTCGAGAATAACTTGTGATGCTATACATATAACAAAGCATAGAGTCTTTAGAATCCACTTAATTACATTGTGATTAGGGCCCTTTTCAATTTTAAGGAGAGTACATATGATGATATCGACATCTCACCTTTCAGTTGATGGGGGGGATATTGATAAGGTTGTCAAACTTCAAGTTTTGAAGTCTACCTTGATAGCTTCTAGTTTATTCTTGATGATGACTTTGAGGATTTGATTTTGTGGATATGTCATTCAATATGATTACCAATGATACATGATGATGGATTGAGGATATAGTTTTGATGATTTTTTGAGATTGATTTTGCAGATATATGATGGATTATGGTTTAGTTTATTCCAGATGGTTTCAATTTATACATGATGATGGAATTGATGATTTTGATTCAATATTGATGATTGGATTTCGATTGGTTAGTTTAACCTTTAATAGACTTTTAGTAAGACAATTAATCACTTTCCATTTTTTGGCGGTTTAGTGGTGATTTTGATGGATATGGATGGATGGCTGACTTGCCACATTTTGGCGTTTGATGGATTTCATTCACTTTGTGACTTTGATGGTGGTTCCACAATCTGATCGAAAGTTCAACATTTTGGATTTGGAATTTTTTGGGTTTGAGTTTTTACTAACAATCCGCCCTTTTTACTACTCACAAGATTTTATGGATATAGGTTTCAGATGCCATTTGACACTTTTTTTCTATTAGTTTTTCTATTGACAATTTTTTTATGTTTGAATTTCTTAGAGCATTTTTGTGAACTTATCTATTCACTTTATAGTCTCTGTACTTTACAAAGATGATATTTGGATCTAGCAAAGGAAAACAAATTCTTTTTTATTTGTGCTTAGTGCATTCTAATTTGTCAGGATTTTTCAACTTATGGGATGTGTTGGACTTGAAGCTAATTCAATTCTCATAAGGGTTTTCTCTCATCGATTTTGGGTTCACTTCAGTGAACACCCACAGGATGGCTAGCTCATTGTTGCACAGTGAGTTTTCTAGCCTTGGTTTTGATGTCCACTTTTGGCGAATTTTCAGGAAAATCTTCATTAATGCTCATAAGGATTCAGATCATGGATTACAGGTTGAAGGCTCGAATATGTTATCAATATTTGCACTAGTCATTGTTTCCTAACTGATACAAACTCATGATTAATGGAGGGGATTAATATCATTATTCTCCTAATCTTAAGTCCTTAACATCACCTAACATTCACTGAGGATATAATAATTACCCTTGGTAAATGTGTATTTAGTTATATGGTGGTTATGATAAAGTGTACTATAAATGTACTAAATTTGTGAATATGAATTAATCTTGCTAAGGCATTTTTTCCACCATCTTATTTCTGTCACCTTTAGGCCCCTGGTCAAAAGAAGTTAACTGTAATACAAGATTCAAGCAAGGTCATCCCTTGTCCCCTACCATTTTTAGTATATACATTGACAAGCTAGAGGGTTGTTTGGAAGACACTAGTTGTGCTGACATCTTTCTTCTTTATGTTGTTTATGTTGTTATTATGGTGAAGAGTCCCTATGATCTTAACAAGCAACCAAAATTCTCAAGGAATTTTCTATTGTATGGGTATCACTATTAACACAAACAAGACAAATGTGATAATAAAATCCCAAAAGATCAGTTATGTTAATTTCATGTATGAAAACAACAACCAGGAGGAAGTGACTTCATAAAAATATCTCAGAATTGATCTCAATCACAAACTTAAATGGAACTATAGCATTGAGAAAAGGATTAATGGAGGGTGGGAAGATTATTATGGACTTGAAAACAGTTGTAAATCGACATACCTTTGTCTTTGGGATAAGAAGAAACTCCTCTTTGAGGATATTGTCACCCATGTCATCTTATATGGATGTAAAGTTTTGGGTTGCAACATCTCTAGAGAATCATGGAGAAGGATAGATAAAATCCAAAAGAACTTTATAACATATTATCTCAAAATTAAATGCAATACATTGTATCCTATCCTCCTCATAGAAGCGAGTCTCTCCCTATTTAGAGCATGGCTATGACTAGGTACCTAATATACAAGAACAAGATAAACAACATGGGAGACAAGCGGCTTCCTAATATTGTTTCATACTTTGGTAAAAAAACACATGCAACTTAAGCGAAGTTGGCATAAATATGCCACGTCTTGGATAAATCATAGGGGTTCGAGGAAGAACTCACTCTACAAAATATTGATAATATTAAAAGTATTATTACATCTAAATCTATGGAGAAGTTGTGGTGCAATAAAGAATTCAACCCTAATCTAGAAGATTAAAAGTATCTCTCAATTTAAAATAAGAACAAACTCTCACGAGCCCCATAGTGGAACATGGATTTAGACAATTCCTAAAACATCACGACATGAAAGAATTTGTATTCTTTGTGATACTAAGAGGGTTGAAGTTGAAATCACTTTCTGTAGAATGGCGTACGTACACTCACATTATAATGCACTTTCAAAATAAAAACAAATTCTCACGAGCCCCATAGTGGAATAGGGCTTTGGTCAATTCCTAAAACATCATGGGATGAAACAATTTGTCTTCTTTGTGATACTAAAATTGTTGAAATTGAAATCAGTTTCTCATAGAATGTCCTATGTACACCCACATTAGAGCGCACTTTCAAAATATTTGCCACAATATTGAACTTCCTAACCTTTTAACTCATCACAACTATGGTGATCTAAGAATGCTTCTCTTAAATCCTTTTTGTGCACAAAAATAAAATTCTAAAGAAAATTTAAGTTATTCCTTTCCATTTTTAAGATATGATATACTAAAGTTGGTCTCATTAAATGTTAATTAACACCATCATCAGTATAATGTTAACAATAACATGCAATATTTATAATAAATAATAATATTTTGCAAATCAAAATAAAATTAAAGAAATTTAATATGTACTTCTAATTTAAAAAATGTTACATAAAGAATTAAAAGAAAGATAACTAATTTACAAATAAATAAAAATATTATAAATATAATATTTATATAAAAATATTGGCATCTTATTATATAAAGAAAAAAAATAGTAAATTTACATATAAAGAGAACTAGCACATCCACATTGTTTGTGGCTGGATCACGTGGATAGTGATGAAATAGTTGAGAGATAATGATGGCATGGAAGACAAAGTTGTATTTTTTTTATTCCTCACATTCTTATAGTTAAATGGGTTCGAATATGAGTTATCCATTCCTAGCTACATGTTATCACCAACATTCTTCTTATTATCCATTTATCAGGGTGAAAACATGAAGTTGTGAAACACTTTTGCTTGTTTTTTGACAAAACAAATTGCAAAATTTTATGTTTTTCAACTTCAACCCCTTCAAACCGATATCTCCCTTAGGAATTTCACCTTGAAGTAAACACAAATGTTTTAGAAAATTGAATTAGCTACATACTCATATTTAAAAAAAAATTATAGACATATAGTGGGGCAAATTTGGAGGGCACCAATGACATATACTTTAAAATTTTAAGTATGAATAATGGGTGACCTTTGTTGCCTCCTTTTTTCTTAGAGATAGTTATTTGTTTTAGGGAAACGAAATGTATAATCATAATCTACACTCATTGCAGTTATGCATGGACTATATGCTTAGGATTTTTAGACTTATACACTAACTTTTATTATTTATCGAAATAACATATGTACCAAAAATGGTGCCTTATTGACACATGTTTTTGTCGTCTCATTTTCTTTCAAATGGGACTCTTATCAAAAAAACTAAAAGCACCCTTTTGAAGAGGACACTGCAAGGAACAACCTTGTGATTTAAAAAAAAAAATTGGCTTCGTCTTCATGACGATATTGAATTTTTATTGTCACTGATTTTTAAGTCACTAGTTTTTTTAATGATAAAGTTTAGAAAAAAAATCGTAAAAAATAGAAATCGTAAATGAAATTAAAAAAAAATTATATAATGAGAAAGTAGATTGAATAATGAATCTACTGGTATAAACTTCGATAGATAATTCTCATTTTTTGCAGTGTTTCAACCTTGCTAAAGTGAGACATTTATGAAAACTGCAAAAATGGTGTTGGAAATGTTGAATAACAACTCTCGGCCGAGAAAATCTCTCGGCTAAGAAAATCTCTCGGTCGAGAGATTTAAAATGTCTTGGGAGAGAGTTTGTTTCGCTTGAAATCTAACCCAGATTTAAGCAAATCTCTCAGCCGAAAGTTGTTTTAAACTCTTGGACGAAAACATAAATTATATCTCGGCCGAGAGTTTTGTCACATAATGCTTCGAGAATCTTTTAGGGGCCGACACATTAAACTCCCGTGATTTCGACGGGATTCCAAAACTTCTCAGCTAAGAGGTGTATAAATAGGCTTTCGTCCGAGATATTTTTTATCAATCTCTCAATCGAGAATTTTTAATCTATTTTTTCCGCCAAGATTTTGTAGATATTGTTTCCGCCGAGAGTTCACAGATCGTTTTTCAGTCGAGAGTTTAAAGATCAGTTTTCATTCGAGAGTTTTTATATCCATATTGCAGCTAGGCGTTCACATATCATAGTTTGCAGATCTATTGATATTTCGCATTATCCAAGTTCTTGAGGCCACAAATTTTTTTTTATTAAGGTATTTTCTTTAACCCCTGTTTTGGCAGGATCTTATTTTTTTCATCAAACACCTTCTATGAAAACTAAGACTATGGGGAGATATCCTTCTTTATAAGATATAGAATAATAGTTTCATATTATTTTTATCATTCACCCAGTAAATACGGAAATCATTTTCTCAAGGCCACCTGAGCCAGTTTCCCAACACTTTGTCATTTTCATGACTTTCTGCGAAGTTTATCCTGAAACCCCATTTTGGCAGATCCATAATTTCTTCCTCGGGAACCTTCAAGTCGATCTGAAGATGTGGACAAGTAGAAAAAACACCCATCTACACAATGACCATATGGTGCGGTAATTTTCTTCAACCCACAAGCTATGGCGGTCATTTCCCTGAGGCCACTTAGGCAAATTTGCTACTTTGGTGTAAAAGCAACTTGAACCCCTATTTTGGCAGGCTGTTAATTTTGTCATCAAACACATTCTATGAAAAATAAGACTATGGAGAGCTATCCTTCTTGACAAGCTAGAGCATGGTAGTTTCATATTATTTTAATCATTCACCCATTAGGTATGGCAAGCATTTTCTCAAGGCCACCTGAGCTAGTTTTCCAAACTTAGTCATTTTCAGGACTTTCTCCAAAGTTTATCCTGAAACCCTATTTTGGTAGATCCATAACTTCTTCCTCAGGAAGTTTCAAGTCGATATGAATATGTGGACAGGTAGTCAAAACACCCATCTACATAATGACCATATGGTGCGATAATTCTCTTCAACCCACAAACTATGGCAGGCATTTCCCTGAGACC
>LPNX010274970.1:386845-471170 GCA_001517045.1 Pseudotsuga menziesii | reverse complement strand
TAGAGCTGAAAGAGCCTCTATTTAACAAATGAGAGAGTGCTAAAACCCTAAAACCAAAAAACCAACCCTAACCAGTTTAGCCACCTAACAAAGAGCCCATACCTAAATCAGAGAACTGGGAGTGAGGGGAGGCCTCCACCCAGTTAAGGCGCCCCCACTCTAAACCTGTGCACTGAAAACAAGCCAAGGATGAGGCCACATGTGTGAGTCTGGATGTAAATAAGCTCATCCTTTAGGTTTGGCAGGAGCCTGAGCTAGGTTTAGGAAGCTCACTGATGGTGCAAGATTTAGTCTTCACCTCGATCAAATCACCGAACCAATGAGAGCTCTCCATCTCATCTTTAGCTGGAGATGACATGTTTGATAACTGATAATAAATTAATTGCTCTCTTAATGATGACTGAAGCTGAGTTATGATAACTCCAATCATCGTAAGTGTTCCATGAGATGTCATTTAGTCTTTTATTTTACTAAATTTGGATTAATTTGGAGAGTTTTAGTTTTCTCCAAATAATTTTTTAATAAAAATCATTTTTTTTACTAAAAATCATTTTTTACTCAAAATTTACTTTTTTGAGTAAAAGGGCATTATGTGTCCGATTGCTGATCTGAAAGTTGGTTCTGACTGGCTAGCTGATCAATAATGATTTTTGGCTTAAGGTTAGAGCCTTCAATCACTGAATTCTGAGTCCGGATCACGAACGGGTTTTTTTCCATTTAATTTATGGAAAAATTAACCCAAAAAACTTAGGAAAATTAATTAAAAGTTAAAAAATAATTTTTCACTATTCGAAAAATATTTTTTCGAATTTTTTTTATGTGTCCAGATGACTTAGGACATGACCATGATCTATCTAAATAATGTCTAGTAGGCTTATAACACTCAGTTGGGCTCTAATAACCCCCCAAGGCCCAGAATTCAACATCGGGCATTCCAGCTTTGGAGGAAGCGGGAGAAAACCTCGTCAATTATACTCGGCTAAAGGCAAAGCATAATTGTCAGGGGCAAAAAACTCCCTGGAGTACCCTATTTGAGATTCTACATCTCAGGAGACTAAACCACTGAAAAATATCCTACTAGCACATTTTATTACAAACCCCGCGAGGCCATTGTCAAAATTATTCAAATAAAAAAGTGACTAGCTAATATTGGCTAGACAAGTAGATGGATCAACTGATACACTGGAATCAGACTTTGAACAAGTCTGTCAACTGGTGGCTCCTTAGGTAACCCAACTTATGGTACAAAAATTTGGATAACAGTGCTCATATGTTAATTTGCACTACACCCACAGGTGTGAGTAAAGGCATGTAGAGATGAAGGCACACAGGGGAGGGAGGTCTTGCTTGCTTGAGGTTAATGCGATGAGTCTTGATGGTGGATGCATGGAGTATATCCTTCGTTTGGTGGCCATGTGGCATTTGTATTTTTTTTTTTAAAACACTTATAGCTGTCGGTTAAGCGACGACTTGCAGGTAATTTAAAAAAAAAAATTTCGATACCGTCGCTTAACTGACGTTTCAGTTTCTATAATTCATCGGTTAATAGATGGGTTTCTTTGGTGAACTGTCGCTTAACCGATGCTTACGTTTAAAGTTTAATATGAATTAGATGTCAGATAACCAACGGTAAACTGAGCTATCGCTTAACCGACGAATTGGAATGATGTCGGATAACTGACGATAATTCACCGACGCTTAAAAAAAATCATAGTGTCGTACATGCGACAGGGAAGTGTCGAAAATCCGACAATTATATGGCCGTCGGATTTTTGGTCGAAATGTAATAGTGTCACTGACTATGCTATTTCATAGGCAACTTATCAACGAGGGAAAAGGAGTTGAGGACACTTACTGGGAGCAACTTATCATCATTGTCAAGCAATAACAACTTCTTAAAGGGTGCTAGCTCAATGGTAGAGCGCCTGCCTAATTATAGGCAGGAGGTTGGTGGTTCGATTCCTCCGTGCCCTATCATAAATTTGTGACTACAAAAACGACTAAATTCACATATATACGACTATTAGTAGCTAATTCCTCATATCTTAGTCGTATTTATCTTAGTCATTAATATGTTAACATCTAGTAGTTTATTTAGTCGTATATTTGGTCATTAATAGTTGCAATCAGTGACTGAATCAGCGACTAAATCAATGATTAACTCAGTGACTAAATCAATGACTAAATCTATGACTAAATCAATGACTAAATCATTAACTATCAATGACTAAAACAATGACTAAATCATTGACTATCAATGACTAAAGCATTGTCTATCAATGACTAAATCATTGTCTATCAATGACCAAATCAATGACTAAATCAATGACTACTAAGTCAAGCTATTAATGACTAGTGAAATACAACTAGCTATAAGATAGTGGTAATTTGCTACTATTAGTCACCGACTCAAAAATAGTCGTTTATAACTTGATTTTAGTCATTTTTTTAGTCATTAATTTCTCATTTTCTACTAGTGTTGGCCCATACAATCCCTAACAACGCAGGATAGGATCCTTTGTCATCAACAACGCCGATAACATCAAAATCAACATAAGTCTTTATCCCTTCTACGTTTACAGCAAGGCACGAAACTCTCCCAATCGACGTTACTTTGGCTTGTTTAGCCAATCACAATTGTTCATGGGACCAAGCAAACGTTGGGCTCCTCATAGTCTGCCATGTCTTTACCCTTAGAATATTAACATCTGAGCCTAGATCTAAGACGAATGAATCCACCTCATAGTCCCCAATTTGAATATTCATGTGCATCTCTTTTCCTATCTTTTTCTTATGTAAATAGTTTACCGCGGACTCTTTCTGCCACTTGGTTGGTTGATGCAATAGACACTCAATCTCGGCACGAGCATCAAAATATTTTTCCAGCAAAAAAAACTTTTCAAGGAATTTCTACAAGGTACCATGTTCTTGTGATGGTCCTAATACCGAAGTTGAATCAAAAGCAGTGGGAATTTCATAAACAGATAACTTACTAGGATTTCTTCCTATCGCATGACGTGCTTCACATGATGTGTCTCTCTCAGCATTCATATCAAACTGCACCTTCTTCTTCCTAGCCAGCCAAATCTATGGATGTGGGCCATCTTCTCCTATCGTCGCACCTCCTCGAGTAATGACAATAATATCAACATCTTGCATTCTCGGTTCTGCTGAAATCGTCGCAATAGTTGGTCTCTGATTCTGGTTCAGCAATGTATTCACAAGTTGATTCACATTCTAATTTTCATTTTGGTTCTGATTCTGAAGTTGATTATGGTTTTGCAACTGACTCTGATTCTGCAATTCGTTTTGGTTCTGGTTCAGGCTCTGGTTCTGCAACTACGAAACATTTCTTGCCTGCCATCTTGCGATCAGCTGCGGACAATTCTCAACGGTGTGATCGACAACGATACAATAACTACACTACACTCGCAATTGTGGGAACTATCTATGATAGTGTCTAAATACTTCACAATTATAACATTGCACTGGTCTGTGACCTCATCCTCCTCCTAGACCAAAACCTCCACCTCATCCTCCTCAAAATCATCCTTGTTGTTGATACTATGATTGATTGAATTGTTGTTGCGGAGGATTCGGCTGCTGCTAAACATACTATTCTGGCTCAACATACTATGGCTATTGTAGAGCCATCTGCGGCTGATTATACTTCGGCTATGGCACAAACTACGGTTGTATGTTTGGCTGTGGTACAAAATGCATCTGTGGTTGCTGTTGTAGTACAAACTGCATTTGAGGTGGTGGTTGTACCACCTGCAACTACGGTTGAGGTTTTTGTACTGTTCAATTGTCTTCTCCTTTCACATAGTACATGTCCATCGTTCTCTCTTGAAGTAGATTGTATGCATGAAAATCCTTATCCTCATGCCTGACAAATCGACAAAATGTGCAGTATAAATTTGTTGGCTTCATAACCATCTTTTGCATATATCCACAATCTTCATGTTGATGCCCATATACTTGAAAAATGTGGCACCATAGCACACTTCCACAACTCAATGGGTTTGGAACTCCTGACAATAGGTAGTTTTGGTAATCCAGACAATTATACTTAGTGTGTCCATCTACGCGACATCGAGTACACCAGACCTCCTCGTGATGTTCTTTTCCTTTCTTGATATCTTGCAACTGGAGCTTCAAGTTTGCCAACTGCATCTGGATCTGATTCATCCCAATCACTTTCTCACCAACTAGTGAATCTTCCAACTTCATGGCAATCTTCAGAGCCTCTCTCTATATTGCAATATTTTGCTGCATCAATGGTAGTTTGATATGATATAGTAGTGCCACTATGAAGCATTCCTTATGTTGAATATCGCTCATCTCAAAGCTGACCCTTTCCATTAGTGTCTTAAATCTTTGATCAAAATCCCAAATAGTTTCGTTGGGATATTGCTTAATCTCCTTCAGTTCTGTGATGTATTGCGCTTCATATTTCGGTTTTCTAAACTCCTCAATCAGTCCTTTTCTAAATTCTTCCAATGTTCTCATTGTAGCTCCTGTAGAAACTTGTACAAATTTCATGAACCAATCTAGTGCGTGACCTTGAAGGGTCGTTGTCAGTTGAACTTTATTAACCTCGTTGCCTGTATTTTGTTTGATAGTCCATACTGCTTCACACAAGAACCAGTATTGTTGAGGATCCTCAGTCTCATTTCTATGGAATAAAGGTAACTTCGCATCATCACCCACCATCCTGGGCCTTCTTCCTTCAGTCATTGATCCGCTACTATTAGAACGTTGTTGACACATTGAACACGGCTGTGTCAAACTCATGTTTCTTCCTGAGTATGGTGCAGTGCACAAAGGTGTGGGTACAATTTCACTCTGGGTCGGCCTTTCCTCGGGCTCGGACGTAGCCTGTTTGTCTCCTTCGTTGTTGTAAGGTCTCTTTGTTCCATGTGGTCTTCCTTCGTAGCCTCGTGTCTCAGTCGTTGTTGAGCCACAAAAAGACCACATTTTATTCATCATTTCACATACTATTTATCACCTTATTCCATTATATCCTTCCATAACACCCTTAATATTCACCACTTTCATAATAAATATGGGTTTATATTACTATTTTCCAAATCATTTATTTTTGAGTATTTTGAGTGAATTTATGGTTAATTATTGATAAAAATAACATATTTTCATTATACTTTAAAGTTGAGTGAGTTTGGTGATGTTTACAGGTGTATTTGAAGACTTTATCAAGCTCAAAAGTGACCACCTAGCCTCGGATTCGAATTTAATCTTCTAGATGTGGGCTAAACTCAAGGAGAAGATCATGGGAATGTGGAGAGAATATCTCATCCAATATTTGGTTGATGATTTAAAGGAATGAGTTGTATATTTGTTGAGGATTTGTGGGGATGAGTTGTCTATTTGTTGATAATTTTAAGGGATAGGTTGAGAAAATAATGGATATGTAATTATGATTAGTTATCTTGGATTTATGTATAAATAGGAGGGCTCTCTCCTCATTTTGGTTAGAGGCCTCTCTAGTGGTTTGGTAGTAGAGAACTAGTTCATGTTTTTAGATAGTCATGGATTTGATCTTGTTGTAATACCTTTCATATTTTGGAATAGATAGTTTGGTCTCTTCATATTTTGATGTATTGTTTATGAGTTGTTAGTATAGAATTCTAGTTACTTCTTTCTTAGGCATTTTCAGTATTAGTTTTATGTGAGATCACTAGCTATTGTCAATTGCTTTATACCTATTTATTTCATACAGTTTCAATCTTTCTTTATTAATTTAATTTATGCAATTTCCTGTGTTCATAACTTAGGTTCAATTTCGTTCATGTATTTTTAATTTCAGTATAGATTAAGTTCAGTGACACTCTGCCCCTGCATATATTTTGTACGTACCTCACAAGTTTATGCTTTCCCTGGGTTGACAATTAGTTGTTGGAATTTTATTTAATTTGTTTAATGTTTTTACCCAACATTTTGGCACCATTGCTGGGGAGGTGCTAAAAGGGATCAGAGTTTAGATAGGTAGATAGTCTTTTTTTATTAGATAGAAAGGGGGAGGGGAAACTGTAAGACATAAAGATGACTTCATCATGGAATTTCCGTGGTGTAACAACCAGGCGCATCCACTTTAGTGGGTTTCCCCAAAGCCTTGATTATTCTTTGCAAAGTGTTTATTTTCCTACAAGTTCTTTCATTTTCTGCAAATGCATGTTTATTTTTCTGGAATTATGAATTTGTTTTTATGCAAGTTTTCATTTTTCATTTACAGTTTTGTAGTGTAAAGTTTGGATTGATTTCATTTTTGGGTGCCTTTGTTTCAGACTAACTTGCTTCTAACTTTGTAACTGTTCATTTTTTTTGTTTTGTATAGGTTTTTATGCACCTTTTTATTTCTGTTTTTTTTTGTACTTGTTTTGTGCTATTGTTTTTGTGCTTGCCGTGTATTCGTTTCTTCTAGTACTTGATTTGATTTCAGTCAAATGATTTTAGGATGAGCATAAGTTTAGATCAACTCTCTTAATTCCTAGCGGAAGCATGGATCTCTTCTTCTCAAGAAAATGAGATCTTGATAGCATCTAAAAGATTTACTACTCCTGAAGAAAAATAAGAATCGACAGTTGAAGAATTATACACATCATATGAGGAGCAATTATGTGAGAATAAAATCGAGAAGGATATAAAAGGGATCTCGGGTGATCGAAGTCATGAAGAATATCTTGCAAACAAATGCTGGATAGAACAATGTTTTTAAGTAAGTACTACTTTAAACCAGTTTTGTTTTTGTCTTTTTAACTTACATCTTCAGCATTTAGTTTTGCATGTTTTTATAGATCTTAGATTTTATTTTGTAAAATTAGATTTGAATTTCTATTTAGTTCTATTAGATAAATGGTTACATTGGAAATTTCATTTTATGTAAATAATTTTAAATTTTCAATTAGACTAGGTATGTTTTAGTTTTTATGTTTCAATTGAAAATTAGCTTTGTTTTAATTTATTTTAATGTTTCTACTTGTTAACAATTTATTTCTAAATAGTTTTCATTACTAATTTTTTTTAATTTTGTTAGGAATTAAAATTTTAATCTTTTAAATTTAAATCTTGTTTTAAATATTTTAATTCTAAATACAAATTTTCTTTTTAAATCTTTTTATTCTTAATGTTGTTTTAAATATTTTTTATTTTCATTTTTCATTTAATAATTTTCTAAGTCATCCTAGAAATAAAAAATTGCATTAAGAATTAGTTTCTTTTAATAATTAAAAATAAAATAAAATAATTAATAAACAAAAAAATATAATAAACAAATATAGATATTTGCATTAAGAATTATTTAGATTTTCAATCTTTTGAAATTAAAAGTACATTTTCATCCTTTACTAAATAATGTTTGTTTATTTTAAATGTTAGTTTTAGTTTTTCTATAAAAATAGACCTATAAATATTAAAACATCTTAAAACTTTAAATATTAAACATTAAAATTAAAATATTGAAACATTAATCTATGCTTATATAAAATAAAATAAAAAAACTTTAAAAAATAAATTAACCCTTTTTTGATCCTGCAACTATAAACATTAAATATTATTAATAAAAAGGAAACCTAAAGAATAAAATAATAATAAACATTATAATCTATACATATACAAATATCTAAACATTAGTATTAATATCAAAAAGAAAAAAAATTAAATAGAGCTTTTCAGCCCTCCATGCGCAGTCTGCAAATAGCTCTGCAAACTCTCCATGCGCACTCTGCAAACGGCTCTCTATGCCCAACCTACAAATAGTCTACCATGCTAAACCTGTGAATTTGTTCGTCATTCTGTGCATTTTCCCTTCCACACTTTAACCTGCAATAGACGCAACAAACACTACCTCTCGCAAACTAAAAACTTCACCGCTCTTTATCAGATCCATGTGCGGCAGCTCATGCCACTACTGTCCTTCAATTTAAGGATGCATATTAATTCAATGCCCTTGTGAGGCAGGTAGATGAGGTTTCAGTGGATCTAATTTTAGAAATAGTGCTCGATTAGTTGCATTGGCAGTTTTATTAGGACGGAGAGTTGTTATTTTACAATATCTCCTCGCTGAATGCTCGAATTCCACGTTCCTATTTCGAACTAAGAATTTGCAGTGTTCTAAGGAATGATCTTTTTTTGTAAGTAAGTTGGAAAATTCTATTATAGTAGAAAAAGATGGTACATTAGGAAAAGATACAAGAGGTCTTTGGAAAACGACCCCTGCCTGGACTGAGACGTGGCTTGTTAAGGCCTTCCCCGCCTATCAAAAAATGAACAAGGATTCAAACAGTCATAAAGCTGATACTAAATACACTATGGGAACCACAAGGGATGGTTCCCACCAAAAAAGATAAAAAATAGAAACTAACATAGGCGACTGCACCGAAGCGATCCATTAGACCGACAACAGCATATTTCAAAACAACAACAAGACAAAAACCTCCCACCGAAGAGCCCAGAATTAACTTCTGGCCGCCCGATTGGGGTCCAGGATTTGATCCTCACGATGACCCGGAACAGTGGTTACTGGCGAATGGGCTGGGGAATTCACTTGGGTGGTTGCGCCGAACCCTAGACTAACCAGCATATCTTGAGCAAGCTATTATTCTTGCACATTGATCTAGGAACAAAGCATCAATCTCATCAAACAATAATCATCAAATAACTCATGGAATGGTGTTAATCAGAATCGGAATTGGTTTCCTCTCTATATATTTAATAAACAATGAATAGTTACAATAACAATGTCAAGCAATAGCTTGAATCCATGATGAATTTGAATACCTAAGGAGGCAATTCGAATTAAATGAGTGAGTCTAGCTTAACTGACTCTCAACCATAGGTTCAAACTTAGTTAACCACTTGATCAAAACCCTAATTGACTCACCAAAACCTAATTGAAGTCAGAGTGCAATAAATGACTAAATCTCAACTGAAGGAGATCAAACACATGTCATAGCAAGCCAACCATCGAGTGCTAGTGCTCCATGACTTCAATGAACCCCGATGAGGTTAACTAAAGCTGAACTGACCATCAGAAGTTGGTGGAGGTGCCCTGTTGACTCCAGATCATTAAATAATAATAAATAATCATTAAATAATATATTTAATGAGAGGAGGCACCTTAACTGACTGGTTGAACTGATTGTAACCACCAGTTAGCAATTAGGTGCATTAATATCACTCAGATCACCCCTGGAGTGCTCTAGTTAGCCTCCTTGACTATAGGAGAAGGCTAAGTTAGCCTCCTTGACTATAGGTAGGCATGGGTGTGACTGGATGATGGAAATTAATGTCAATTATACTTAGGATAGTGGTTTAACTAGGCCAATTTGACCAAAAAGAGTGTGTATGATGGTAAATGTCTCCAACACCCCCCCTTAGGCTATACTCAGGAAGAGTTAGAAAACATAGATGCATAAAAATGCTAGGGCCTCAGCAACTAATGCCATAGGTCACCCTGTACAATGCTAAAACTGAAACAATGCTCAAAACAAACTAAGTGAGGAAAAGAGGGAAAACCTAGTGGGAAACCCCCCCCCTCAAGCTGAACACTGAAAGTAGTCTGGATCACCCTAATGAACTCACCCCCAGTAGTAAATGGAGGTAAGTGAACTTATTTTCTAAAAATCTCTTGGTGAAGATGTCTACAATCTGCTCATCAGTCGGGCAGTATTGCAGAATGATGGTCCTATCATGCACTAGCTCCCTGATGTAGTGCATGTGAATCTCTACATGCTTGGTCCTCTGCATGGTAACTATATCTATGGATATCTTAATAGCAATCTGGTTGTCACAAAAGAGGACATTTGACAAAGTACTACCAATATCAAACTCTAAAAGAATGCCTTGCAACCAAACTGCTTGGATACAAGCATTCACTGCTCCTCGATACTCGACCTCTACTAAATATAGTGCTATGGCAGCCTGCTTTTTGCTTGACCATCGAATAGGGCCACCACAAAACATGAATACATATCCAAAATTTAACTTTCGATCAATAGAATCACCCTCCCAATCGGAATCTGTGTATCCAACCAGCTCTAGCTCGGAGTCTGCACCATAGTGAATGTTGTAGGTCCTGGTTCCCTGAATGTACTGGAGGATCCTCTTGGATTCCTTCCAATGAAGATCATGAGGCTTCTACATGTATCCTAATACAACATTCATGACATAACAAATATCATGCCTAGAATGTGTCAAGTACAACAAGCTACCAATCAGCTATCGATAGATAGTGCAGTCCATGGGAGGTGTGTGTTTTCCTTCTTTAAGGCTGATCCCTGAAAGGAAAGGAAATGGTGCAGGCCTACATTCAGCCATTTTAAACTTTAATAACAAGGATAAAATGTATTTGGACTGAGTGACCATAATCCCATTAGAATTTTTCTCAATTTCGAGCCCCAAAAATTGTTTTAGAAGCCCCAAATCACTCATTTCAAAGGCATTGTGGAGAGTAGTTTTGATGGCTGCAATGGAGGCAACTGTGCTACCTGTGATCAGTAAGTCATCAACATATAAAACAATGATAATCAGATTTCCATCATGCTGCTGTAAATACACATTTGGATATGATCTACATCTCTGAAATTTTTGCGAGAGAAGGAAGGCATCCATCTTGGAATACCACTCTCTTGGGGCCTGTTTTAACCCGTATAGTGACTTCTTTAGATTGCAAACCAAAGATGGATCAGTGATGTATCCCTTAGGCTGTTTCATGTATATCTCCTCATGAAGATCTCCATGCAGAAAGGATGAATTAACATCCATGTGATGCACCTCCCAGTGCTTGGATGCTGAAATAGCAAAAACAAGGCGGATGGAGTCCATTTTTGCAACCGGTGCAAAGGTTTCATGGTAGTCCACTCCTTGGACCTAAGAGAAACATTTTTCTACCAGCCTTGCCTTATATTTATAGGTGCTTCCATCAACAACAACCTTTCTCCAAATCACCCACTTGCATTGAACCAATTTCCTAAGAGAAACTAGCTCCCAAGTAGTGTTTTTTTGAAGAGAATTCATCTCTTCATCCATGGAAACTTGCCATCTCGGATCTTTTTGAGCACAAGTAGGATTTTGGATCTAAACTAATCATCAAATATCAATTTTTAGATAACAAATTATAAGAACAAGAGAGCACAATACCTGCTCTTTGGAAATCAGACCGGGTTCTCCTTGGATCATCCGGATTTCCAATGTTGTCTCCTGTGGGGGAGAGTGTTTGTTGGGCCCATGTAGGAAGATGATTTTTCAATTCAGGTTCTGATTCAGAATCTGATTATTTCTACACACTAATATCAAAAATCTGAGGATCCAAATCAAGGTCATCACCCCCAATTTCATCATCCAAATATTCAGTAAAATAGGAAGGAAATTCAGTAGTTTTCTCCTTCACTAGTTCTATCTCCTGAAGAGGCTCATCGAACTTGACACTTCTCTCAATGATGATCTGTTTGGTATTGATATCCAGCAGCTTGAATCCTTTGGATTCATTAGGACACCCGATAAATAAACATTCCATGCTTTATGGCTGCAAAGCCTTTTTTTTATCAAGTGGAATCCGGTCCCATGCAGTGGACCCAAACACCCGTAGGTTCGACACATCCGGCTTGTGTCCGAAGTATGCTTCGAAAGGAGTATTTTATTTCATGGATGAGTGTGGAACCCTATTCTGAATGTATGCTGCAGCATGCATGGATTCATCCCACAAATTTGTAGCAAGCTTCTTTGACTCCAACATACAGGTGGTCATCTCCTTGAGAGACCAGTTCTTCTTTTCTGTTACTTCGTTCTGCTAGGGAGTGTAGGGAATTGAATGCTAGACCTGAATACCAATTTGGGAGCATATGTACAGAAACTCATTACTAACATACTCCCCTCCATTATCAGATCTCAAGATCTTGATCTTAAGCCCAGAGGCATTTTCGATCAAGGCCTTCAATTCAGAAATTTTTTCACATACTTCTGATTTCTTTTTGAGAAACAAAACCCATGTATACCTTGAAAAATTATCAATAAAAGTAAGGAGGTACCTTGATCCATTCATGGATGTGATAGGCATCAGACCTCTGATATCATAATTTATCATCCCCAATATGCTTGTAGCTCGGTTTTCCTTCCCCCGATCGAACTTGTGCTCAGGGTGTTTTCCAATCACACAGCCCTTCCAGACTCTCGTGGTTGCCTTGATGGCCGAGAGGCCTTCAACCATGGATTTTTTCTGTAATTGCTATAAATATTTGAAATTAAGATGGAAAAAACTCTCATGCCATAGCCTACTAACCTCATTTCCATGAGTTAGTAGAGCAGTGGGCTTTGCATCCGCAACAAAGTTAGAGAACTCATAGGATTTTGCATGATGGTTTGCAAGGCCTTTAGCAATGCGTTTCCTAGATGCAATTTCTATTATCTCAACATCATTTTGGCTGAAAGAGACTCTCTTAGGCATTCTTGTATGTTTCATCTAATATAAACTAAGGAGATTTGCTGCTAGAGACGGTACATACAAAAAATTAGAGAAAAAACCATTTTTTAGATCTACAGTACCTTGTCCTTGAGAAATGATGGTGGAGTCATCTCCCATGTGGATGGGGATGGATTTTCTAGTTTCCAAGGATGAAAAGGATTATTTTTCAGCCATCATGTAATTCAAATCTCCACTATCAATCAGCAGTGCTTTGGACTTTGAAGTGCTTTCCATGAGGGCATGACCTTTCTCATGTTGTGGTTCTCGATCTTGGTGATCTCTCCTCCGAAAGCTCTCTGAAAGATTGATGTGATTCCTCTCAAGGAGAGAGGTTGCTTCATCAAGATTTTTCTTCATGCAGGCATGTTTAGGGTGAAAACCCTTCCTGCAGTAAGAACACCTGAATTTTTCTTTCCCATTGTGCCCTTTTCCTTTGTTCTTCCTTGAGCCAGAAGATTCATCATGCTGCTGATTTTCAACTCTAGGCTTGGGAGCATCAAATTTAGTTTTTTGATTTTTCTGCTGCTTTCCTTTACCCTTCAAATATTTGGGCCTTGAGGCATGGAGGACTTGATCACGGGAAGATCGGATGATCCCCATCTGGACAAGCTTGTCATGTTCATTAGTTAGGGACTCAATGAAGGCATTGAGTGTAGGCATCTTCCATTCGGGGGTTGTGAGCTTCGCCGCACAGAATGTAGAAACAAAAATTGAATAATTAGCCCCAATTTTTGAGAGGATGGCAAGGATGAGCTGATCATCCTCCTTCTCCACTTTGCATTTCTTCAAGAGTAAAATAGTATTCTTGAACTTTGTAAATAAATCATTCAGAGTCTTGAAATTGGAAGGTTGGAGAGACATGAGTTCATTTTTGAGTTGGTAAACTCTCAAGTCATCATGCTTTCCATATAGAGATTCCAATTTGTCCCATATTCTTTCAGTGTCTTTAGATCTGTAAGATGGAGAAGAAGGTCTTTGGAAATAGAGAGGCAGAAGAAACCGAAGGCTTCATCCTTCTTGTTCAAGAATCTTGATTTTTCTATGGCGAATCCAGGCTCAACTTCAGTGTCCATGGCGACTCTATGGATTCCTTTGGAGTGAAACTAAATCTCCATTTTATTTTTCCATGAGTGGAAATTGTATGGAGTCAAGAGATCTACTGAGGAGGCCATTTGGATATGCTGTAGCAAATGCTTCACCTGTAGAAACCTGAAAATCAAAACAGAAGGGGAAAAATAAGGTCGGACATCCTGCACATTCTAGGCTTTCATCACACCCAGCATAGTCAATCAAGCAAGCTTGATCAACAAGTTCTTTACTTGGGATATTGAGTGGTAAGCCTTGGCTTCTGGTGCAGTGCTGGAATTTTGAGCTATTGCTCACTTTTCATGGAGAAATATGTCAAAAAGCTTGTTTTTGAGAGATAGATCTCCATCCCGTCGTAAGCTCTGATACCATATTATTCTTACACATTGATCTAGGAACAAAGCATCAATCTCATCAAAGAATAATCAACAAATAACTCATGAAATGGTGTTAATCAAAACCAGAATTGGTTTCCTCTCTATATATTTAATAAACAATGAATAGTTACAATAACAATGTCAAGCACTAGCTTGAATCCATGAGGAATTCGAATACCTAAGGTGGCAATTCGAATTCAATGAGTGAGTCTAGCTTAACTCACTCTCGACCATAGGTTCACACTTAGTTAACCACTTGACCAAAACCCTAATTGACTCACCAAAACCTAACTGAAGTCAGAGTATAATAAATGACTGAATCTCAACTGAAGGAGATCAAACACATGTCATAACAAGCCAACCATCAAGTGCTAGTGCTTCATGACTTCAATGAACCTCGACGAGGTTAATTGAAGCTGAAATGACCATTAGAAGTTGGTGGAGGAACCCTGTTGACTCCATATCATTAAATAATAATAAATAATCATTAAATAATATATTTAATGAGAGGAGGTGCCTTAACTAATTGGTTGAACTCATTGTAACCACCAGTTAGCAATTAGGTACATTAATATCACTCAGATCACTCTCGGATTGCTCCCGTTAGCCTCCTTGACTGTATGAGAAGGCTACGTTAGCCTCCTTGACTATAGGCAGGCGTGGGTGTGACTGGATGATGGCAATTAATGCTCCTCTGATGTCAATTAATATCAATTATACTTAGGATAGTGGTTTAACTAGGCCAATTTGACCAAAAAGAGTGTGTATGATGGTAAATGTCTCCAACACAAGCTTCTCTATGAGACGAAAACCTGCAGCACTCTCCTGCTGCCCACGGTGAATGATGTCTAGGGCATCTCAAATTCCTTGGGAAGTCTGAATCTTCACCTAGATGTATTGGGACAACAAGATGCAAGCGGTCTAGAAGGGGTTGGGTAGCAATGGACAACCCATCAGGGCCTCTAACTCTCGAAGGAGGTCAATTTCCGAAATGACAATGAACGCCTCTATAGAAGTTGGTGTTTTCGTCATGTACCGATCACCCAATTGAAGGGTTCCGATACCAGATCGTCGCCTCTTGAAGGCTTAGAGTCATTCATGGAATCGGGGGAAGCCTCACTATGGATTTCACTCCTTTTGGTACCTCTCGATTGATTTTGGGTCCTCCAATAGCGCGGCATGGTGAATGCACATAGGTGACCACTAGGAAATAATAGAAACAAAAATAGCACCTTGCATGGGTGCTTACTCTCCACAGAGCCAAAATTTATAGAGCACTTCTCCTCTGAGTCCTCCCATCCACAAACATTCCCCATAACTCTGCACGTGCTCACCATAATTCACTGCCCTTCCCCCCACTCCATCAGATCTCTCACCATGTGCGATTGATTCACCGGCTTTTGGTTCACAGGGGGCCAAATAATACAGACATCCACCATATTTCCCATTCCTACCACCTCAAATTTAATCTCTATACTCTTGATCTTACATGCTCATCCTCTCCTCCACTCTTCCCATGGATCGAAATGCAGATAGCCTCTGCCCGTGGATATAAAGCCAAGCCCAATACCTGCTGTCGACCTGACCTTTCATTTCCCCCTCGTGCTCCGTACCATTATCACATGTCTAAGAAATCCTCAATCCAACCCCATGTAGGAATGAGGAGCTTTCCAAACTTACCTGGTTAGCCACCATGAAATTCGAGGGCCCACTACGTGGTGTCGGCACGCCGTCCGTCTATCTTCCCATTAAATATTGATTCCAGCTGTCATTCGCATGCAGCTGGATGGAATGAGTCAGGACATTGTATACGTTACTGCTTCCATCCTTTTCATCCTCCACCAGCTTCAAGCATCGTTGCCAAACGGTCTGAGTCTTTCCTCTGTCGTTGATTTCCTCCACATGGAAAGATATGCTGCTTTCCACTCCTGCGTTCACCATGGCATCCAGCACCTGGTTGCCCTCCTATTTAACGTGCAAAAATGGAATGGATTCCTGGCCTGTGAGATTTTTCCTGAGTGTTCTTAAACGGCCCTCCCATCTCCATTTCTTTGAGACTTGGGCCGTTGAAGCACCCGATTGAAGCCGACATGCTAAATTGATAATTATATGAGAATCCCCCTCCACCACCAGAGGAGTTTTCCCTATTTGCAGCACTCATTTCAAACCATTGATAAGGCATTCAAGCTCGACCATGTTGTTAGTGTTGCTGCCTATTGATCCCCAAAACAAACTGAGAATGACACCCTTCGAATTCCTTATAACACCCCCATAACCAGCGGGGCCAAGGATACCTTTGGCAGCTCCATCGACATTGAGTTTAAAAGATCCAGCTGGAGGTCCTATCCAAGAGTTCGAGCTAGAAACAGTCATTAGAACTAAATGAGAAATCGAATTGTTGGGAGGTAATTCCCCAATCCCTAGATCATACAGAATAATTCGTTCATTTGCTTCAACAGAAGATTCATCCTGTGTCCATTGGTGTGGCAAGATAGTTTCTTTCAAATGAGCTTCTATATAGTTCCATATTTCCCCTTGTTTTCTTGATTTGTTTTCAAAGGTCTGTCTATTACTGGTTTTCCATATTTCCCATAGTGTGAAGCCAGGAAGAAGTTCCCACATGAGGTTGACAATTTTGTTTTTAAAACACTTCATAGGCCAATCTGCTATGGTGATGTCTGGACGTCCTTTATGATGATGGTTTGTTTTGAAAATTGTCACCACTTTCTCCCATATTGAGTCTACTGCTTTGCATTCATCCAACAGATGATTGATGGTTTCATTATTCTCCTCGCACATGCAGCACCTAGACGAACCATAGAATCCTCTGATTTGCAGGTTATCCCATGTTAGGATACAACGTTTAATCACCAGCCAGCAGAAAACAAAGACCTTTGACCACCATCCTCCAGTACAAATTTTCCCCCATTTGGCTTTAGGCTCCAAGTTCTGAGTCCCTATTAGAAACCCTAAGGCCTCTTTGGGGTGGAAGTTACCTGAATTGTCATACCCCCATTTGAGATTATTTGGATCCTCGTTATTGGTTATTCTTTTATTGTAGAGCTCCAATAGAAAATATTTGATATCTTCCCTGGGTGCTTGGGCTTGCCACCACCTCCATTCCTTCCACGTCCGGAAAAGTTGGTCCTCATTGTGAGTATCCCAGAAATCTGCCACCTTTCCATGGGAGTTACTATGGAGGAAGGTACGGAGTAATGGGGACACGTCCCCACAATAAATCATCGGTTCCTGGTTCAAAGCTTCACTTGCAAATCTATCATTTTGGCTATTTCGTACCTCCCAGAAACTATGCTTTTGAACCAATCCCCTATTTTCCTGGGCAGTCTTCCAGATGCTGGAGCCTGGGAGATTTTCTTCGAAGCAAACTAGGGATTGCTTGGGCCATTGGGGGGAATATTTCAAGTGACATAGTTTGGACCATGAATCCTCCGCATAATTGACCCATCGCCACCAAATTTTCACGCTCATAACTTTATTATTGTCCATAGGGTCTCGAAGTCCCAATCCCCCAACAACTTTCGGGGTGCAAATGGTTTCCCAATCCACAAAAGGCCACTTTCTGTTTCCTTCCGATCCTCCCCATAGGAAGTTCCTCTAAATGTTCTTGATTTGTTTTATAATGGATTTCATGGTTGCCAGCACTGAGAAGAGGTAAATAGGCATAGCCTAAAGAACCAATTTTACCAGGATTAGTCTGCTCGAGAAATTGAGGGCTCTAAAAGTCCATAGATTGAGATTTTTGTTAATTTTGTCGACCAATTCTTTCCAAGATATTTGCTTGATAGTCGATTTTTCCATAGGCGCTCCTAGATACTTTGAGGGGAGGCTACCTTCCAGGAACTCCAGGATTCTGAGAACGTTTCTCTTGGTGATTTGCGGGGTATTGAAGAAGTAAGTCTGAGATTTTTCCTTGTTGATTTCTAGGTTGCTAGCTTCCAGAAAAGTATTCAAACATTCTTTAATTCCCCTGGCCTCATGAACCGATGAGGGGCCCATAAGAATATTATCATCCACAAACTGTTGATGGGTCTGTGGGTCCATCCCAGCTATTAGAGATAATCCCTGAATTCTTTTCGCTGCTCTCCTACTTTTGAGCATCCTTCCTAGTCCTTCTAACGAAATGATGAAGAGGAAGGGCGATAGGGGATCCCCCTGTCTAATGCCTCGAGAAACATTAAAGGGACTCGAGGAGGAGCCATTGACCAAGATTGAAAAGAAAGCAGAGGAGACCATATTCATAACACAATTAGTCCACTCCTCCATGAACCCAAAAGATTTAATAATTCCTGCCAAGAATTTCCAATTAAATTTATCATAGGCTGGCCTTCTATATGCCTTGAGACTGCTCGAATTTGACCTTTCTTTATCCCTTTGAAAAGCTATATAAGGAACTCTTTGGATACATTGAAGGCATAAGAGAATTGAGAGCAAAGAAACTATAGTCCATTGTTTTTGGAACTTGTGCTTGAGTCTACATCCCTTTGTCCCTTGGACCACTTTTGTGTTCTTCCCAAGCTTGCCTTTTGCTTGTGAGCTTTCTATCGAGAGATGGAGGATTGAGGTGGTGGAGGCCCAAGTGGGGGATTTAGTTTCTTCGATTCATAGACATGCCAACAGAGGTTGTATCCATTGTAATCTCTAATTTTATGTTAATAGAAATATCTTTTCTTGTCCAATAATGTATGTTTGAATGAATATTTTATCCATGGATGATTTCAAATGCTTATACATTGTTGATTATATATGCTAGAATAGATCTAACACCAATATATATAGTATGATTGTCTTGTTTACTTGTTGTTGAGGAAGTAACTCATTAATTCAAGCTGAAGTTGGAAAGCTCAATGGGGATCTACTTCAACTATCCGAAAAAAGGTACGAGGTCTGATCCTTTAGTGTTAGATATTTGATTTCTATTGCATATTAGAAAGGATTGATTTCTGGAGTCAAGCTGTCTGTTGTGGTACCCCAAGCCATAGGAATTTCTCTCCATAACAGAATTTTCATCTCCACTAGGGAGTTCCTAGTAGTTGTCTTTTGGGGGTTTTCTATCAGCATTCAATGACTTTGAATTCATCTTTTTCTCTTGTTTCTGTGTTGGTTCTGGGGGCATGTTTTATTGGTAGTGTCTGATTGGTGTGAAGTTTATCTTAGCTTGTATGTTTTTGTTTATTTTTATGCATCTTTTTTCCTGTACGTGAGTTTTTAACTCACAGTCGTGTACATATGCGGGTTTCACTGCTGTTTCTGCAGACACACATGGGTTTACTACGAACAGTCGTGTATGCCCTTTGTTTTTCCTTCTAGAGGAAGATCGATTATTGCTGGATGAATTTTGATGATTGCTGAGTCTCCTTTGATACTGCTAGAGTCTGTGTACACCTCTATTTCTCATAAGAGATGTTTTTTTAGGGTAAAAAATCTTTTTTGAAGAATGTTCTTGTCATTGCATTTTCGATTTTTTGTTTTGGGATTAGTGCATTAGATTTATTTTACCTTAGTGCTTTGCTTGAGTGCTTCTTGAGTGTGCTTGTGAAGTCTGGGGGTTGTAGAGCCATTCTTTTGCTTTAATATCTCATTTTTATTTCGAAAAATCCAAAAATATCTGCTTATCATCATGCATTGAATCTTGCATTTTGCATAGTACTTGCACTAGATTTGGTTTGTACTATTAGTCAGGATTTCATATAGGAAAGATTGCACCTATCATTTGAAGAAAATTGTGCATTTCACGTAGTAGCATACCCTGTTTTTCATAGACACAATGCATTTGCATTGATTGTTAGGTGTGCATTTTGCTTCATGTTGTGTCATAACACCATTAGTTGCATGACCATATACATTTTTTGAGTAATAAAGCCAATTAAAATCAACACTTAATTAAAATGAACTACACTATTTTATTTGATAGGGTTCACCAACAAAATTAGGTTTTAGGGTCTTGGAATAGTTCATTGTGAGAAAATTATCCAAGATCACTAAACAACAACATGTATGTGTCTTTCCAGGTGAGTGTGTGAAATTCCTTGGTATAACCAGTGTTTCTCAGGATCCTCCTCTTAAAAGGGATTTAAGCACGAGGCAGTGTGAGCAGTTATTGATTGGGATGACCCCTAGTCATAACTGAGTAGCACCGAAGATATTTCTAGGATTGTATTCGTATCTAGGGGCTCATTTGAGAGTTTTAGGCTTTGCTACCCTACCCATGCGGTCAATCCTGCCTGTGATTGTCCACTTGAGAATTCATTATATTAAGGTGACCTTAGTGGCCTTACCTAGGATATCGAGGGGGTACTTTGTAGGGGTTATTTTCCGAGTGTCCCGGCTAGGTTGGGGTCGAAAAGCATAGTCGGTTTACGCGTTGAAGCTGAGGGCCACAATAATTGGTTATGTACCTTCGCTTGTTGTGTATGGGAGTCTCAAGCCTCTATGAGGAAAGACATACCTGCTTCATTCGGGATCTCACTTATCCTACCCTTGATTGCTTGTGTTTGGCTTTAGATTTTCTTGGTGATTTCTCTATGCACGTTAGCTTTCCTAGGGTTTACATAGATAGAGAGTATTTTATATTTTTTGAGTCATTGTGGATTCGGGTGCGGCGCCTCGCCATTCTTGTCATTTAGCAGGACTTTCACCTTCTACATCTCCTCCTCCTTTGGGAGAGAGAAATAGATAGTCTAGGTGGACTACTTCACACATTGATTCACACATGATGGGAGACCATGTAGAAAGTATTACTGAACCACCTTCTCCCATTCAAGTGGAAGATGGGGAGTTTACTCCTAACTATGATCCTTCACCTAATTTGACTGAGTTAGGTTCTATAATTTCTGAGATAGGTACTTTCCATGATAGACCTACTTACTCTAGTGTTGATCCCCCATTAATGCATCACTGATATGGAATGCCGAAAGATGATGAGACTCATTTTGAACTCGTGAGCACCGGTTATGGTAGTTATGGTGTGTTTGGTTTTCCCACACATAATTTGGCATTCAATGTTGAGTCTAAGTTTGAGCCTAACACTATACCTAGGGGCACTGTCATTCCTTACCATGCGGAGAGGTTTGGGTGCACAAGTCACATTGCACCTTCCATCCCGGTGGTGGAAGCTACATCACATATTCCTTCTAGGTCTAGGGTTAGTGATCCTTTTAGGATACCAGATCTGAGACAAGTGACTATAGGGAATAACACGTACATGATTACATAGGCCCCTTCATCCTCTGTCCCTAGTTCTTCGAATGTTCACCCTCCACCTCATTCACGTGGTCCTTCAGACCAGAACGTTGCTACGAGTCATGTATGTAATGCGGTTACTCGACCAGTTGTGTCTCAGGTTCAAGTACCGCCCATTGTTTCGGGAGGTCATGTTCATACTTCTAGAGGTCATATTACTACTTCTGGAGCATATATTCCTACTTCCGGAATGTATATTCCTACTTCCGGAACGTATATTCCTACTTATGGAATGTCTCATGGGACATCTCATGCGATGACTTATGGACCCTATTATGGGACGCAGTATGGACAGGGTTCTTCACCTTATGGGTGTGGGTATCAACAACCCACTTACTCTCCAAATTATAGCTTTGTAGCTTTGAATAGTAAAGGTACACCATATTATGGTGCTTCCATGCCACCCCATACGGGTCAAACAGGAGGAGGGCACTATTGCCAAGGCCATGGTGGTTATGGTAATCGGACCTATGTGAATAAGAACTATTAGGGAGTGGTCCATCGACCTAATCATCCTAGGCTCCCTTTTCTCGCAATGCTGAATCTTCCTAACATGTTGAGATTGACGAATGATCCTGTAGCTCATGACCTGGCTTGGCTGGCTATCCCTACTAAGCTTCCCTCGGACATACCCAAATTCGAGGGAAAATCGAGAGAGGATCCGAGCGAACATGTTACTACCTTTCACCTATGGTGCTCTTCGAATTCCTTACACCAGGAATCAATCTGTTTAAGGCTATTTCAACGCACCCTTACAGGGCCTGCTGCGAAATGGTATATAGAGCTACCGAGGGGGGCATTTGCTTTGTTTGATGACCTAGTGATGACGTTTCTTAACCAATTTCAGCTACCAGTGCGTTATGACGTTGGTACAGAACTCTTGTCAACATTTCGGTAGCATAAAGCCATGCATATATCGGATCATATCTAAGAGTGGCGTAGATGGAAGAGGTTGATTAAAGCCTTTATACTGCTGAAATTCCTCCTCGAACGGTTCCTTAAGTCGTTATTGCCTTGTATAGTGAAGGATGGTTCTACATCCGGAGTGCAAAATGAGGAACAAGCCATTTTTAGGGCATAGGTACTGGATTTGATTTATGCTCAATCCGGTTTGTTATAGGAGATCATTCCCAATGCTCCGTGTTCTATTTTCGACCCCAAAGTTAAACCTGGACCACATGCCAATGGCATTGTTGGTTGTGCGAGTGCTAAACCTATGGATTCGGTTGCAAAACAAGTTAGTCAATTGTCAATCAACCAATCCACTTCAAGACAAGCCATGACTTCATCTCAACCCACCCAAATGGCGAGTGTGCTTTTGGTGCAATCGTCGGACCAGAAGAGTAACCAGCAGCCCGGACGGAATAAAAAGAAGGGTAAGAACAATCGTAAGGGTGGGAATAAGAATGAAAATGCTAATAATACAGGGGGGAACAAGCAAGATAAATGTAAGGTTAAATTTTCTTGCAAGTTGTTTAAGGAAGATCACCTCACTTACTTGTGCCCTCGTATCAATGAAGCCTCGATATTCTTAGTACAAGGCCCAGCTCTGCTGACTAACCCTTTACCTCATCATTAAAATATGAACTTGACAACCCATGATCAGTCTGGTGGTGATCAAGATATGCCGGAGGGTAGTGGTCATGGTTGCATTAACATGGTATGTGCTGCAAAAGTTGTGATCCGTGTGAAGGGCTATGGTTTATCACAACCCAACCTAGGAAAGGAACCTGATCCACTAGGGACTCCTTTGCGTATTGAAAAACCTTTGGATAAACCTGAAGTTTCACCTCGCATTCCTGAGGGAGTCCTTAAGCATTCATGGCATAATCCTAATGCCCAAGCCACCTAGAACTATTGTGTTGTCGAGGATTTGGGCCACACTCCTTGTGCGATGTTTGCACTAGAAGTACTTCAGAGTTGTCCTTCGCAAAGGAAGGATTTGCTTTCTACCCTTGGTGTGAATGATGATATTTCTTCCTCCATGATTAAATTTGAAACCGCAAAACTTCAGCCTTGCTTGCCTTAATATTTATCTTTTTGATTCATGTAGAATATCTTAACATGACCGTTAAGCGCACTATGATTGATGAAGGCGCTGTTGATTCTGTGATGTATTTATCATGCTGGAAGGGTTTAGGTTCCCCTGAGTTGTCTAAATCTGCGACCATGTTAACTATGTTTGATGGGAGATCATTTAGGCCACATGGGATCCTTCCTTCCCTTAAGGTCCGTTTGGGAGGGAAGACCGTTGCGATAGAATTAGAGGTGGTTGATGTGCCCCTTGACTACAATCTCTTGCTGGGTAGTGTTATCGATGATTTTACAAGTCCAGGTGAATCACTTTGGTATGGCCTTCCCCTGTCCCTCTGCAGAGTCCTTAGACCCCTTGGACCATTTTTTTTCCTTTCATGTCTCCTAGACCATCCCTATAAACATGTGAAAAATGATACACAACTTTTAAACCCCTAATCGCATATATACACGGGTTTGACCCCTAAAACCGCATACATCGGGATGTGTACAAAATCCAAATCCTTTTGGAGTTTTGATTCACATCGATCCGACTCACTTGATTCCTGGCCTTCCATATGCCTTGAGATCGCTTGGATTCGACCTTTCATTACCCCTTTGAAAATCTATATAAGGAACTCTTTGGATACATTGAAGGCATAAGAGAATTGAGAGCAAAGAAACTATAGTCCATTGTTGCCAGAACTTGTGCTTGAGTCTGCATCCCTTTGTCCCTTGGAGCACTTTTGTGTTCTTCCCAATCTTGCCTTTTGCTTGTGAGCTTGCTATCAAGAGATGGAGGATTGAGGTGGTGGAGGCCCAAGTGGGGTATTCAGTTTCTCCGACTCGCAAACATGCCGATAGAGGTTGTATCCATTGCAATCTCTGGTTTTATATTAATAGAAATATCTTTTCTTGTCCAATAATGTATGTTTGAATGAATATTTTATCCATGGATGATTTCAAATGCTTATACATTGTTGATTATATGTCCTAGAATAGATCTAACACCAATATATATACTATGCTTGTCTTGTTTACTTGTTGTTGAGAAAGTAATTCATCAATTCAAGCTGAAGTTGGAAAGCTCAATGGGGATCTACTTCAACTATCCGGAATAAGGTACGAGGTCTAATTCTTTAGTGTTAGATATTTGATTTCTATTGCATATTGGAAAGGATTGATTTCTGGAGTCAAGCTGTCTATTGTGGTACCCCAAGCCATAGGAGTTTCTCTCCGTAATAGAATTTTTGACTCCATTGGGGAGTTCCTAGTAGTTTTCCTTTGGGGGTTTTCTATCGGCATTCAATGACTTTGAATAGCTCTTTTTCTCTTGTTTTTGTGTTGAGTCTGAGGGCATGTTTGCCTTGTAGTGTCTGATTGGTGTGAATTTTGTCTCAGCTTGTCTGTTTGCCTTTATATTTATGCACCTTTCTTCCGGTATGCAAGTTTTTAACTCACAGTCACGTATATACGCGGGTTTCACTGCTATTTTTGCGTACACACACGGGTTTACTGCGAACAGTCGCGTATGCCGTTAGTTTTGTCTTCTAGAGGAAGATGGATTGTTGTTGGGTGAATTTTGATGATTGATGAGTCTCCTTTGATACTGCTAGACTTTGTATACACCTCTATTTTTAACTAGAGATGTTTTTTTAGGGTAAAATTTCTTTTTTGAAGAATGTTCTTGTCATTGCATTTTCAATTTTTTGTTTTGGGATTAGTGCATTAGATTTCTTTTAACTTAGTACTTTGCTTGAGTGCTGCTTGAGTGTGCTTGTAGAGTCTGGGGGTTGTAGAGCCATTCTTTTGCTTTAATATCTCATTTTTATTTCAAAAAATCCAAAAATATCTGCTTATCATCATTCATTGCATCTTGCATTTTGCATAGTACTTGCACTAGATTTGCTTTGGAGTATTAGTCAGGATTTCATATAGGAAAGATTGCACCTATCATTCGAAGAAAATTGTGCATTTCATGTAGTAGCATACCCTGTTTTTCATGGACACAATTCATTTGCATTGATTGTTAGGTGTGCATTTTGCTTCATGTTGTGTCATAACACCATTAGTTGCACGACCATATAACTCTTTTGAGTAATAAATCCAATTAAAATCAACGCTTAATTAAAATGAACTACACTATTTTGTTTGATAGGGTTTTCCAACAAGATTAGGTTTTAGGGTCTTGGAATAGTTCATTATGAGTAAATTCTCCAAGACCACTAAACAACAACATGTATGTGTCTGTCCAAGTGAGTGTGTGAAATTCCTTGGTATAAGTAGTGTTTCTCAAGATCCTCCTCTCAAAAGGGAGTTAAGCATGAGGCAATATGAGCGGTTATTGATTGGGATGACCCCTAGTCATAACTCAGTAGCACCGAAGAAATTTTCAAGATTGTATTCGTATCTAGGGGCTCTTTCGAGAGTTTCGGGCTTTGCTACCCTACCCATACGGTCAATCCCACCTACGACTTTCCACCTGAGCATTGATTATATTGAGGTGACCTTAGTGGCCTTACCTAGGATATTGAGGGGGTACTCTGCAGGGGTTATTCTATGGGTGTCTCAGCCAGGTTGGGGTTGGACAGTACAGTCGCTTTATGCGCTAAAGCTGAGGGCCACAATAATTGGTTACGTACCTCTTCTTGTTGTGTATGGGAGTCTCAAGCCTCTCTTAGGCGAGACATACCTGCTTCATTCGAGATCTCACTTATCCTACCCTTGATTGCTTGTGTTTGGCTTTAGATTTTCTTGGTGATTGCTCTGTGCACATTAGCTTGCCTAGGTTTTACGTAGATAGAGAGTCTTTTATATTTTTTGAGTCATTGTGGATTTGGGTGCGATGCCTCGCCATTCTCGTCGTTTAGTAGCACTTCCACCGTCTACATCTCCTCCTCCTTTGGGAGAGAGAAATAGATAGTCCAGGCGTACTAATTCACACATTGATTCACACACAACAGGAGACCATGTAGAAGGTATTCCTAAACCACCTTCTCCCATTCAAGTGGAAGATGGGGAGTTTACTCCTAACTATGATCCTTCACCTGATTTGACTGAGTTAGGTGTTGTAATTTCTGAGATAGGTACTTTTCATGATAGACCTACTTACTATAGTGTTGATCCCCCATTGACGCATCACCTGTATAGAATGTCGAAAGATGATGAGACTCATTTTGAACCTACAAGCCCCAGTTATGGTAGTTATGGTATGTCTGGTTTTCCCACACATGATTTGGCATTCCATGTCGAATCTGAGTTTGAGCCTAACACTATGCCTGGGGGCACTCTCATTCCTTACCATGCAGAGAGGTTTGGGAGCACAAGTCACATTGCACCTTCCATCCCAGCGGTGGAAGCTACATCATATATTCCTCCTAGGTCTAGGATTAGTGATCCTATTAAGATACCAGATCCAAGATGGGTGACTATAGTGAATAACACGTACATAATTACACAGGTCCCTTCATCCTCTATCCCTAGTTCTTCGAATGTTCACCCTCCACCTCATTCACGTGGTCCTTCGGGCTAGAACGTTGCTACGAGTTATGTCCGTACTGCGGTTACTTGAACAGTTGTGTCTCAGGTTCAACTACCGCCCATGGTTTCGGGAGGTCATGTTCATACTTCTAGAGGTCATATTCCCACTTCCGGAACGTACATTCCTACTTTCGAAATGTATATTCCTACTTTCGGAGCGTATATTTCTACTTACGGAGTGTTTCATGGGACATCTCATGCGATGACTTATGGACCCTATTATGGGACGCGGTATGGATAGGGTTCTTCACCTTATGGGTGTGGGTATCAACAACTCGCTTACTGTCCAAATTACGGCTTTGTAGCTTCGAATAGTCAAGCTACACGACACTATGGTGCTTCCATGCCACCCTATATGGGTCAAATGGGAGGAGGGCACTATGGCCAAGGCCATGGTGGTTATGGTAATCAAACCTATGTGAATCAGAACTCTCAGGGAGCAGTCCATTGACCTAAACATCCTAGGATCCCTTTTCTCGCAATCTTGAATATTTCTGACTTGTCGATATTGACGAACAATCCTATAGCTCATGACCCGGCTTGGCCAGCTGTCCCTATTAAGTTTCCCTCGGACATATCCAAATTCGAGGGCAAACCAGGAGAGGATCCGAGTGAACATGTTACTACCTTTCACCTATGGTGTTCTTCAAATTCCTTACACCAGGACTCAATCTATTTAAGGTTGTTTCAATGCACCCTTACAGGGCCTACCGCAAAATGGTATATAGAGCTACCTAGGAGGGTATTCGCTTTGTTCGATGACCTAGCAATGAGTTTTCTTAACCACTTCCAGCTACTAGTGCATTATGATGTTGGTACAAAACTCTTCTCAACATTTCGACAGGATAAAGCCACACATATCTCGGATCATATCCAAGAGTGGCGTAGACGGAAGAGGTTGATTAAATCCTTTATACCACCGAAATTCCTCCTCGAATGGTTGCTTAAGTCGTTATTTCCTTATATAGCAAAGGATGTTTCTACATCCGGAGTGAAAAATGAGGAACAAGCCATTTTTAGGGCATAGGAGCTGGATTTGATTTATGCTCAATCCGGTTTGTTATATGAGATCATTCCCAATGCTCCGCGTTCTATTTTCGACCCCAAAGTTAAATCTAGACCACATGCTAATGGCATTGTTGGTTGTGTGAGTGCTAAACCTATAGATTCAGTTGCAAAACAAGTCATTCAATTGTCAATCAACCAATCTGCTTCCGGACAAGCCACGGCTTTATCTCAACCCACCCAAACGACGAGTGTGCTTTTGGTGCAATCGTGAGACTAGAAGGGTAACCGGCATCCTAGACGGAATAAAAAGAAGGATAAGAACAATCGTAAGGGTGGGAATAGGAATGAAAATGCTAATAATAATGAAAAGAACACCATTAATGTTGGGGGGGACAAGCAAGCTAAACATAAGGTTAAATTTCCTTACAAGTTGTGTAAGGAAGATCACCTTACTTACTTGTGCCCTTGTATCGATAAATCCTCAAGATTCTTAGCACAGGGCCCAGTTGTGCTGACTAACCATTTACCTCACATTCAAAATATGAACTCGAGGACCCATGATCAGTCTAGTGGTGATCAAGATCTGCCGAAGGATAGTGGTCGTGGTTGCGTTAACATGGTACATGCTGTGAAAGTTGTGATCTATGCGAAGGACTATGGTTCGTCACAACCCAACCTAGGAAAGGAACTTGATCCACCAGGGACTCCTTTGTGTATTGAAAAACCTGTGCATAAAACTGAAGCTGCACCTCGCATTCCTAAGGGAGTCCTTAAGTGTTCAAGGCACAATCCTAATGCCCAAGCTACCCAGAACTATTATGTTGTCAAGGATTTGGGCCACACTCCTTGTGCGATATCTGCACTAGAAGTACTTCAAAGTTGTCCTTCGTAAAGGAAGGCTTTGCTTTCTGCCCTTGGTGTGAATGATGATACTTCTTCCTCCATGATTAAATTTGAAACCGCAGGACTTTAGCCTTGCTTGCCTTACTATGTGTCTCTTTTGATTCACGTAGAATTTCTTAACATGACTGTCAAGCGCATTGTGATTGATGAAGGCGCTGCTACTTCTGTGATGTCTTTATCATTCTGGAAGGGTTTAGGTTCTCATGAGTTGTCTAAATCTGTGACCATGTTAACTGCATTTCATGGAAGATCGTTTAGGCTGCATGGGATCCTCTCTTCCCTTAAGATTTGTTTGGGAGGGAAGACCATTGTGATAGAATTTGAGGTGGTTAATGCACCCCTTGGCTACAATCTCTTGTTGGGTAGGAATTGAATGTACAGTATGCAAGCCATAGGTTCTTCCCTATTTCGTGTTGTATGCTTTCCATTTAACAGGAAGATAGTCACAATTGATCAAACGTCATTCAAGAATCTGTCAGTTACCGCATTTTGGGAGCTTCGATCTCGATTGTCGAGCACTTTTAGCTGGTAACTGGGAGTGTGGGTGTGGGCATGTATCCATCCCTTATGGGAATTTTTAGTTGCCCTGCACCTATTCTTATGATAGGGTCTAGTTCTGGTGAGGCTTCGACATCTGTGATATCGGTGTCTTTTCGCACGATTCATATGGAAGATCCTTGGATTCTTCCTACAATGAATAATTTGAGTGAGTCCATTGTGACGGACGTGCCGTTGCCTGCAACTATGGTAGCTTATCAAGCTAATATTGAGTGTGTTGCAGAGCCTAGTCCTTCCTCTTCGTGGACGGAAGAGAAGGACCCATATGTGATTCCTGCATGGGCAGTACAGTCTTCTCATGCACATGACTACCTTGATAGTGTTTTTCCTTTAGACGAAGCGATTATTGAGGCCATGTCGGGAGTTGAGCCACCATGGGAAAAGCTCCATCATAGATCTTACTTTCTTCCTAAGCTTGACTGCTTGGAGCGTGAGGACTTTAGGGAGGTTCTTAGCGAGATAATTGATAGTCCCATGGTTCCATTACACTCTCCTGGTCTGATGCCTGATGGAAACATGGAAAATATATCTCCAACAATTCCTATCAATATCTCTCACGATCCTGGTAGGATAGAGAATGTCTATATTGGGCCAGAATGTTTCCATGCTGAGATTCAAGAATACACCAAGCTGTTTAAAGAATTTCATGATATCTCTGCTTGGTCTTGCAATGAAATGTCAGGTATCGACCCTCACATTGTTGAACATGAGATTAAGACTTATCCCAATGCTAATCTTGTTCGACAATGTTTGCGTGCGGTGAATCCTAGGAAAGCACCCGCGATTTAGGCAAAGATAGAGAAACTGTTGAAAGCCAGTTTTATCTATCCCGTTCCCTTGATGAAGTGGGTTTCAAACCCCATTTCGATTGACAAGAAGAAGGGAGTGATCTGCATATGTACTGATTTTCGTGATTTGAATCGTGCCTATCCTAAGGACAATTTCCCCACACCATTTATTGATCAGATTTTGGATGAGTGTGCGGGTAGCGAGGTTTTTTCCTTTATGGACGGCTTTTTCGGATACAATCAGATACAAATTAAACCCAATGACCAACATAAGAATGCATTTATTTGTCCTTGGGGAACTTTTGCATATCAAAAAATGTCTTTTGGACTTAAGAACACCGGAGCTAATTTTCAACGGGCCATGACCTTGATCTTCCATGATCTCAAATCGATTATCGAAGTATTTTTGGATGACCTTGCTGCTCATTCTCGTATGAGAATGCATCATTCCTATCATTTGAGATTGGTATTTGAAAGGTTCCACATTATTTGGTCAGGTTAAATCCTCACAAGTGCATCTTTTGTGTGAAGTCTGGTCACTTATTGGGATTCATCATTTCTAAAGAGGGTATAAGAGTCGACCCTTTGAAGGTTGAGGCAATACTTCAGTTGTCTCCCCCGAAAAATATTCACCATCTTCAATGTTTGCAAGGCATGAAAAACTTCGTATGAAGATTTGTTGTCAATTCTGCCAACTTGACTAGAGGCTTCATGCGTCTTTTGAAGAAGGACACCACATTTTGTTAGGATGAATGAGCCCAAGAGTCCTTTGATGCGCTCAAGCGAGCCCTAGCATCAGCCCCGATGATTAGTACCCCAAACTATAACCGTGATTTCCTAATTTATGTGGCCACGTCCATGGAGATGATTGGTATGGTTTGGTTCAAGAGGATGAGGAGCTCTGAGAGCATGTCATATACTATCTGAGCTGGAATCTTATTGACGCAAAGATCTGTTATTCCCATGTTGAGAAGCTTGCCTTAGCTACCGTACATGCAGTTCAATGGTTGAGACATTATTTTCTCCTTCGCCAGACCTTGGTTGTAGCCCATGTCAATCCGTTTCAATTCGATCTCAATTGAAGGATGATTGGGGGAAAATATAATAAATAGATTATCATCCTGCAAGAATTCGACCTTGAGTTTGTTTCGACAATATCGAAGAAATCGTTAATTTTTGTGGAGCTTATATCGGATTTCCCAAGTGAGACCGAGGAGTTGGTTTGTGAAGATACGTTCATCGATGAACACATATTCTTAATCTCAACTTTAGACCCATGGTATGGGGATATCATTATATATTTACAAACATTAAAGGTCCCTACTCACTTTTCACGGGATGAATGATGACGGTTACGTCATGTGTCTAAGAATTACCTCATAGTGGATAACACTTTGTATCGCCGTGGGGTAGATTCCATTTTATGATGTTGTTTAACTCATGAGAGATTGAGGTAGTGCTGAATGATTTCCACGGAGGGGCATGTGGTGGTCATTTATCTGGGCTTTCTACAACCCAAAAAATATAAAGAGTGGGTTATTTTTGGTCGTCGATCTTTAAGGGTTGTGTAGATGCAGTCAATAGGTGCCATCCTTGTCAGGTGTTTGCATGTAATATGCGCTCGAAACCTTCCCCGTTACATCCCATCATCACCGTCGGTCCCTTCACTAAGTTGGGGCTTGATTTTATGGATTGCAACCTAGCTTCAGCTGGGGGGCATCATCATATCATAGTGGCGGTTGACTACTTCACGAAATGGGCTGAGGCTATGCCTAAAGTTAAATCCAACAGTGAGACAGCCGTGCACTTCGTATTCAACCATATTATTACTCAGTTTGGGATTCCAAAAGAGCTTGTCACTGACCATGGCTCGCACTTTCATAATCGTATGATGGAAGAGTTGGCATCAAAGTTAGGGTACAAACAAGAGCATTCCTCCTCTTACTACCCTCAAGCAAATGGACAGGTAGAAGCTGTGAACAAATCACTCAAATCCATTTTCCAACAAACCATTGCACAAAGCAAGAATAATTGGCACATTATGTTATATCCTGCTTTGTGGGCGTATAGAACCACTGTTAAGACTACCACTGGTTTTTCTCCATATCAACTTGTACATGGAGTGGAGTCGGTATTTCCGGTTGAGTGTGAAATTCCTTCTTTGAAGCTAGCCATAGAGCTCTTACCAGACACTTCCCCATTAGAGGAGCGTTTGGTCCACCTTGAGCAACTTGATGAGTAGCGTCGAGATGCCTTGGTGGCTCTAGAAGTAAATAAGCATCACGTAAAGGTCCAGTATGATAAGTCTGTCCGTCCAAGGAGGTTTAGTGAGGGAGACTTGGTCCTTTTGTGGTATCAACTGAAAGAACCCTTAGGGGCAGGAAAGTTTAACTCCATGTGGCATGGTCCTTATGTCGTGAAACGTGTGTTAGAGAAGGGCACTTATGAGTTAGTGGATTATGAGGGAATGGCCTTGGTGGAGCCTAGAAATGGGATCTATCTCAAAACGTACTATGCATGATTTTCAGCCAAGGCTAGTTATTGTATATTATTGTACAGCTTTGCATAGGTAGGTCTTTTTCTTATGGTGATCAGGTTTGTGATTAGTTTCCGTTTCTTTTAGCAGATGTCAATGGAATCTTCCACCTTCATAGGATTCATGGATGGTGCGACCCGTCACACTCAACACTTAGCCTCTGCTGCTTGGGTGATTTATACTCCTATGGGTTAGGTATTGTCTTCAGGAGGCATATTTTTATGGCCATCTTCAAACAATGTTGCTGAATATAGTGTTGTTATTGAGCTTCTATGGCATGCCATTTTACATGGCATTCTTTCTCTTAAGGTATGTCTTGATTCAGATTTAGTAGTGTCATAGCTTAATGGTTTGTACCATGTTAGAGATCCGACATTATTAAGAATATTCTTACGTGTGAGATTATTAGAATGACAATTTGACAATATAACATACATACATGTGGCAAGAATTAATAATCAAGTTGCTGACTCATATGCTAACTATGTGTTAGATTGGCATTTGTTTCATACACAATAAGCTCATCACAAACATAAATTTTTACACATATAAATAAATAAATAAATCATCATAAAAGTTTTTATAAACATCCAAAATGTGGTAATACATAGTGTCATAATACAAAAATGGGGCTCTCGAGCCACCAAGATAGAATACACGGAAATACAAAATGTATCACTCCCAGGTATCTAAGCCTGTGGAGGAGGAGGGGGGTTGTGATCGTGGAATGTCACTACGGCTCTAGCTAGCCATCGAAATAGCCGCACCCATGCTTATGGTACACCCACCACCTAGCGCTGCATGGCCTTAGGAAAGTCCTCGACTTGCACCATGGGTACTCTATGTGTCAGCCTCATGAAGTTGATATGAATGATTTGGAGTGTCCGCTCCGCATCCACACTCGTGATATCGTCTCCTCTTCCCCTCCGTCTATGACAAGGGAAGCCTTCAGGCCACCCTGGTCCCACATCTGCATGCATATGGTAGATGTCACTATGTGTTGTCACCCAAAAACATGTCTTTTGATTCCACATAATCTGAAAACACAAAAAAAATTAAATAACTCAATTTTTTTTTAAAAAGGGTCGATATTCATTACCTATGTCACCGTATGCCGATCCTGGTGGCAGTGGCATGTCCGGGTCTCCCCATAAATCTATCCCCGCATAGGGCTAGTCATCGATGGCAACTATCTGTCATCACCACCACGGGAAGAAATCAGTTGGATAGGGGTTGGACACCCTACCTCCACCAAGTCTGCGCATCGCATCCTCCCAACGCCATTGGGCCGGATCTTGAACCGTGTGTAAAGGAACGTCAACTCTAGGGCTCAATCCTGGAACATGCTCGAAGAAAAACGTGCTCAGTATGCTACTGAAACCGAAGTTTCGTACTCTACCCATATTGCATTCACTAAGCTGGTGTTTCATGTTTCCCAGTAGCACAGTGCTCCAATCGTAACCAGGCCTAGTGGAGTGAAGCGAAGCTTGCTATCCTGCCGAGTGTCAGTAGGATGGCCTTTAGGCCCAACACCTGTATGGAGTTAGTTGGGATCTGACTCCCCACCTTATCCATGTTTGGATAGCAGTACACCGCAATGTACTCATCTATAGTCAGGCCACCTCCAGGCCCATGAGAACGTAGGTTCACCACTTCCCCCCGTCAGGAAAGTCCAATAATAAAGTATATGTCCTCCACTTCTATGGTGAGGGACATCCCGTTTATCTAGAATGACTCTGAGTTTGGATCCCAGTAGTCAACTAACATCTGCAATAGTTCTGGTTTGGCCCTTAAGCCACCAAGACACCAAAATTTGTAAATTCCACATGCACATAATGCTTGTTGAGCCATTAGATCTGCCCTTACTGCCTCTTCTACATCACCATGTTCACGTTCTCTCCATTCTAGGACCATCCTGCATAAAAAAATTGAAGTTTGTCCATTAGAACACTTAAAAAATCTTAAGCGCGGCCGCATATGCGACTGTTTTCCAAACAACCGCGTATATACACGGCTTTGGAGGCATTTTTCGAGTATATCCAGCCCTATACACAGAAAAACCCTCGATTTTCACATGGGCCATAGCGCCTATTTTAAAATGGCCTAGAAAATCAAATACACCATGGAATTTGACAAAATTTGCATCAAAATGAAAGGGTAGAGCATAGGTAAGTACCTGGAAAAAATGGTAGTGGATTCCGTTGGCTAGATCTCCTGGAATTCATTGTTGAAGTTCTGAACTCAAATGGGTAAAAATTTTAAATGTTTTACAATGTTTTGAATTTTTTACTATTTATAGAAATTTTTCAATTTTTTTCAAATTTTTACCCCCTTTTCCTATAGTTTGGACCACTTCTAATCCTTTTGGGCTGTTTTTGGACTAATTTATGATGTAGGAGACCTTTTTGAGTGCCTTTTTAGCCGTTGGATTGACCCATTCGTGCCGATTTCAAGTATCATGTCTAAACTGGCATATAGGTTAGGTTTTATCACCGTTTGCATTTTGTATGACCTTATGATCGTTTCATTATAGCCTTAGGTACGAACCCATTCTATTATGTCACGGAACCTTCTTGTTGTTTTAGAAGTGGCATGATATGAGTGGTAGAGCTTGACCTTACATGGGTACCCTAGTTACCGCCTTGTTTGCATTTATTGCCCATGCTGACATTTTGTCCCTTAGGGTGTGGGAGTCCATTATATGGTATTTCCATGACATTTCGCAAGAGCCTCATACTCCTCTTGATCTTTTGCTGGCCTATTTCCCTCAGGACTCCCTTATGTCAAGTTGTAATTGCATTATCATGAGTTTTTCCTGCCTCATTGAGCCTTACGCCGGCTTCCCTGACATTGAGTTTCAACCATATAGCCCGAGCTTGTCTCATGTCTAGCCATGCAGAGCCCTTTTATATATCCTTTAGAGCTTGATTCCCTATTTTTACCGGGAGGGGATTTTCCCCCGAGTGTCGCTATCCTACACATGTATCCTTGCATTGAGCATAGGTATGTTCCACTGCTTGGAACTAGTTTGTTTGCCCATATGACACTCATCTCCTCCTAGTCTGTAACTATAAAGCAGTTTTATTCTTTTTCAAGTTTTTTAAATATTTGAAAAAGTCCAAAAAAAATAAAAAAACCAAAAAGCCGGACAAGGAAAGATGTTATCTTTTGGCAGTTGTCGAGTCATGTCTCCTTTGAACAGAGCATTGCATATCACATCCGTTGGTTGGGTTTATAGTTTGACTTTAGGAGTTGTACTTGTTTATTTGAGTTTATCTCCACTGACAGGTTAAGCTTCTAGTCCCCATGGAGCCTCTGTCTATGCCTCCTGTGTCACAAAGATGTCCTAGTTTTGTATATCGAGTTTATGTTGCCTTTATTCAATCACCATTCGTTGTTATGCTCTTGTTCGAAAGAAGTTGAAACCTGAGTCGTCCATTCCTCAGTTATCTAGACTTTGCATGTCAGCCATTCTCGGTACAGTTACTGGTTCGTGCACATTATGATCAAGTCCTTCCACATTATGCAACTTTTCTAAGTACCTCATGTTGGATGATGGATGATGCCTTAATGCCCTCATTTCAGCAGATTTCATCCCATCGACTTCAGATCATTTATTCTGGGATTGGAATCTAGAGTCATTTTTGAGTCCCTTGAGACTTGCAGTCATCAGTGGCAGGTTCTCTCATTATCGACAGTCTTTGGGAATACATCAATGTCCCTTGATCGATGGATCCTCTCAAGTGTTCGACCTCAACACATTTATTCACACTTGTTAGTTTGCACTCTAGTACCTTGATTCCCATTTTCATTATCGGTGGGTGATCTCGCGTCGGTTAATGGTATACATCAATGATTGATAATCAGACGATGGACTACTATGTTCGACCTCGACACCTTTATTCACATAGTAGGACATGTACTTGTAGCAGTTTGTGTAGAAGACCTTCCAGATTGGTGGCATCTCTTATATGCTACCTCCTTGATCGTTCTAGTGTTCATGAGATTTCAGCTCTCGTGACTTGATTCCAGTATATGTGAGACATTTCCAGCTATTATGGAGATCTTGATCCATTATATATCTTCAGCCATTATGGAGATCATGATCTTTTGTATATCTTCATCATGGAGATTCTGATGTATGTATATTGTACGTGGCGATGACCACTTATGTGATATTTTGTATCATGCCTATTCATGACCATTGTACTCTTATGCATCCGAGATGGCTATATGTATTTGCAGCTATGTACAGAGTTGTATCATTGTACTATGTTGATTGGGTGGCTGGTCTTCCATTTGGGATCCTTCATCACTCCACTTCTAAGATGGACTTATAATGTATTTCGGCCATTGTATGACCCCTCTGACTTCACACATTAGGGGGCATTTGTTATAGCTGATTTTACCACTCCAGGTGAATCACTCTGGTATGGCTTTCCCCTGTCCCTTTCCAGACTCCTTAGACCCCTTGGACCATTTTTTGTCCTTTAATGTTTCCTAGACCATCCCTATAAACATGTGAAAAATGATACATGCGACTTTTAAACCCCTAATCGCGTATAAACATGGGTTTGACCCCTAAAATCGTGTACATCAGGATGTGTACAAAATCCAAATCCTTTTGGAGTTTTCCTTGACATGGATCCGACTCACTTGACTCTTGGCCTTCCATATGCCTTGAGATTGCTCGGATTTGATCTTTCATTACCCCTTTGAAAAGCTATATAAGGAACTCTTTGGATACATTGAAGGCATAAGAGAATTGAGAGCAAAGAAACTATAGTCCATTGTTGCCGAAACTTGTGCTCGAGTCTGCATCCCTTTGTCCCTTGGAGCACTTTTGTGTTCTTCCCAAGCTTGCCTTTTGCTTGTGAGCTTGCTATCGAGAGATGGAGCATTGAGGTGGTGGAGGCCCAAATGGGGGATTCAGTTTCTCTGATTCGCAGACGTACCGACAGAGGTTGTATCCATTGTAATCTCTGATTTTATGTTAATAGAAATATATTTTCATGTCCAATAATGTATTTTTGAATGAATATTTTATCCATGGATGATTTCAAATACTTATACATTGTTGATTATATATGCTAGAATAGATCTAACACCAATATATATAGTATGCTTGTCTTGTTTACTTGTTGTTGAGGAAGTAACTCATTAATTCAAGCTGAAGTTGGAAAGCTCAACCGGGATCTACTTCAACCGTCCGAAATAAGGTACGAGGTCTGATCCTTTAGTGTTAGATATTTGATTTCTATTGCATATTGGAAAGGATTGATTTCTGGAGTCAAGTTGTCTGTTGTGGTACCCCAAGCCATAGGAATTTCTCTCCGTAACAGTTCTCTTTGGTTGAATTCCTGTAATGGTAACTTTTCCTGAATCCTCAATTCTTCTGAGTATCTGCTAATCATCCCTTGAGATTGATTTAGCTTAATTTTGTTCTCTAAGAACGGTTTTTCTTGGAATATATTGTCGAACGACTCCTTATTCCATTTCTTGATGTGGCCTTTAAGGAGTTTAAGTTTTTGTTGGAATTGATACATTTGAGGGTTTTGGATTGGTGGGGAGCTCTCCTGCCATTCCTTGAGTTTCTCATAGAATTCCAGTTGGAGAAGCCAAAATTTCTCAAATCTAAATGGTCTGCGAGGATTAACTCCGATATTTTCCCATTCCAGACTGATGGGCTAGTGATCCAAACCTGCCACTGGCAGAACCACTGCATTAAGGTCACCCCCTGCCATCATGATCGATTCTAAGAGAAGAAACCTGTCAAGTCTACAGGCTATCCCTCTATCTCCCATTTGTTTATTGTTCCAAGTAAATATGCCAATGGAGGTTCTGACATCTATCAGATTAAGGTCATTAATTATAACATTAAAGTGGTTGCTAGCAGAGTTTAGGTTTCGTATACCACCTTTTTTTTTTGTCGAGGTTCCTGATTAGATTGAAGTCTCCCCCAGGATCCAGGCTTTGTCCTCGACTAAGGCTTTGATGTCTGAGATCGACTCCAGGAAAGCAGACTTCTTTTCGGCCCTCAGGGGACCATAAACATTGGAAATAACTCCTCTTATTCTGGTACCAATGATGTGGAAGTCAGCCGAGAGAGTACAAGTAGTAGCTAGGAAGCTTGATAAATGTACCTCATGAGGGTTCCATAGGATACCCAAACCTCCTACAGCCCCTCTTGCGTCTAAAGCTATAGATTCACATCCCTTCCATACTTTCCGCGCGATACTTGAAAGTTCTTCTCTGGAGCATTTAGTTTCTTGTAGAAAAACTATCCCTCGCTTATCCTTTTCAATCCCGCTTCTAAGAAGGCGAGTTTTGAGAGCACTCTTACAGACCCTGATATTCCAGGTTGTATTCTAAGGCATGATTGATGTAGTCTTTGTTTGTAATAAATTTATGATAACAAATCTAAGGATTTATCTAATAAATGCCACACCTTAAGGCCAAGGCTACATCTCCAGTTCGATACACACCAAGTAAGCATCATATCTCAGTCCACTCCCATCACCCAGTTAGTCATGTTCATAACAATCTCCAGAAAACCCAGAAGGCCCTAGAAACAGTGCTTTATTAAAGCTATTTTCTGATGTTGGTCTCGGGTTTTAGCCTTGTCCGGGCGGTATCGGGCATACTGTTACTTCTTTTTACAGCGGTGTACATGGATTCCATGGATGTCGGTGATGGCACCTTGAATTGGGTGGTGAAGCAGCGGCGGTGCAATGGTTCGATCGGCGAGTGCTTTCAAAAAGACATGGAAATGCTAATGGAATCGGAATCGAATCGGAGAATTATGCAGGCAAAGAGGACCTATATCAGTTATGCTTCGCTCCAAAGAGATAGGGTTCCGTGCTCGAAAGCTGGAGCTTCTTATTACAATTGCGGATCAACCTCGAAGGAAAACCCTTATACTCGCGGCTATACCCATATTTCGAGCTGCGGTAGAAATACTGGTTGAACTAAGCTCATAACTCTCTACCAGGATTTGAACATGGGGTCTTTTCACAATAACAATATTTCTACTATTCTAACTGGCCACAATCGCATTCGTTGTTTTAGTCTTGTGTTATGTTCTATTTTATTTTTATGACAATTTGTTTTTAATAATTTTGAATGAAGTTAAAACGAAGGATTTATAGAATTGGGAATTTATTTTGACTCTAACAAAGAAAAAATACCCTAATGCGTGTACTGCGTAAGAGCTGTTGAGTGTTGTTGTTTTTAGCATGTTGTGTGGAGTGTCGGTATTATTGTTGTTGCAAGTTATGCATTTCACCTCCCCTTTGATCCATGGTCTTGTCTCCCAAGATTTCTCTCATATTGTAACTGCTCTAATCACTGGTCGCGAGCGAAGTCCAAGTGTGTGGGAAGATTCGAATTGGTGATCTCGAATGGAATATATACCTTCAATGCTTACTAGTATCCAAGATAACACAAGCAGATTCGATAAAGAAAAGAAGGCCATCACAGGAAACCGATTCGTCGACAACCTCTAGGCAGATTTCACCATCCTCGCTCTCCTCAGAGCCATATATATGGAAAGGTCCACAATATCATATGAAAAGGTTGCAGAGTTGGATATCGCCTTCAGAAATATGAATAACTGTCCTTATCCAAAGGCAAAGGAGTGCGAGAAGTATCGCTAGTATCAGCTCAGCACAAGGGTTCAAGACACACCTGGCGAGCCGCCAATCAAATTCGTGATTCAACCAACAGAGAGATCATGCTTGGAGATCATTTTGTGTTATTCAATCTCTCTTTAACCATGCGTGAAGGAAGCCTTGGCGCCCTCTCCTTTCTTGGCGCCCCACGAAGATATTCACTTAGCTGATTCACGAGTCTAAAATTTAACCCTCTCTTCCTATCGTTAGTGAGTTTTCTTAAACAAACACAACTTGCCAGGTAATAAACAGAATAAACCTAGTTGGGGATAGGAGGGTAATATTTGACTTTACACTTGAATTGATTTGAACGCCATACAACTGGATAATTAGATCCTGCATAATTTTGTCAACGAGTCTGCAATATATATGCCAATTAATAGAACGTCGTCATGTAACGCTTCATATATATTTAGGGGGTAAAATTAAGCATTGTGAAACCTCTCAGCTTTCATTGTATTCCCAGTTGCTAAATTGAATAACTGATATGGCAATTAAATAGGCCTTATTGTAATATATGGGCACTCTCCATAACTTAAGGTTTATAAAGTAACTTATTTAAGCCCTTATTATTATTATTCACAGAACTAGGCTCCCTTTCTATCAATAATTTGCATGGAAAAAATGAGATGTGGAAAATGGGAGGTCTCCTCTCTATCCCACTCCTTATAGGTTGGAGAACATCTTTACATAATTTTGATTTAAAAAATCTGAGACTAAAAAGCAGGTCGAACCTAACCCAGTAATTTCCAAATTGTAGCAACAACAGAGATTTGCCAGAAGTTATTTTGTGCTTGATTGGCTATCGAAATATAAGAAACGCAACAACTGGAAGATTGCTTGCTGCTATCTATATTAATGAATGAATATCATCTATCTCAGCCTTAAATAACTCTGATATGTTGGTTTGTTTTTAATGCTGGTTTTATTTTTATTTTTCTTATTTAGCAACCTACCACCAGCCTGTAGCTCTCCATACTTTCGCTGCCATCTCCTGTAATCCTCCCAAATCCACAAACAAAACTAGAGATTACTTTAGTTTAGGTACTTCTGTTGTCTCTTTCGAATATTAATAGATAACTATGAGCAATCATATATATATATATAATATTGAGAATGGTGTATAAATAGGTAATTGAGAATAATGTGGATGGTGGGAGTAATTCAAAATAGTGTAGAAATACATAAATTGTAAACATTTAAATTGTGGGAACATTTGAGAATATTTTATAAATGTATAAATGAAAACCATGTAGATGGTAGGGAGCAATTCAAAATGTTANTGGAGCATTATGAATTGACACTCTAAGATAATATATATATATATATATATATATATATATATATATATATTTAAAAAAAACAAACCATAAACATTCAAAATCTTTTTATGGACTTAATATATATATATAAACTAATTAAACTTTAAAATAAAAAATAAAATAAAATAAAATAAAACATATTGTTTTTTAATAAATAAAATTTAATATATATATATATATATATAACAATTTAGCAACAATAACACACACATATATAAAATTAATAAACAAAAATAAATAAGAAATAACAATAAAAAAATACTAAACAAACATTAAAAAAAAGAATTACTTTGTTTTATTTTATTTGTTTCATTATAAATGTAGAAAAGTATTAAACAATTTTTCAAATTTAATATAATAAAACTTTATATAAAAAAACTTATCAAAATTAAAAAATAATAATACATCTCAATCCCACTATTTGTGTGGGATTAGCATAATTTGTTTTTGTTTTTAATTAATATGTATATATATAACATACACAAAAATAATTAAAAATAAATTTTTTAGATTGAACATAAAATAATGTTACAAAGTTAATATGAGTCTTTGAAATCGAAGGCATCAGCTGTTGTAGCTAAGCTTTCTTCTTGATTTTTATTTTTACACAGTGGGACTTGGCACATCTTCCATTTGGGGGAGGGTGGTTGTTTCAAGCTGCTAAATTCACCATAAAAAAATCGCTTGTTTGCAGACTCCTCTCTATTTAGATCGTTAAGATAGCCTGCTTTTAGAGGGGTCGACCACTGAAAGGGTCGACCCTCTCTCTCTGTTGCTCAATCATTATATAAGGACACATTCATCTTTGTAAAAGGAGGGTGTAAAACTCAGACTTTTGTTCCAATTTTATTAAACACATAAAAATTTGTTCTTGTGGTGAATAAATCAAATTTAAAAATATATATATACAAAAATGCTTAAAAAATAAAAATAAAATTAAACTAAAAACTAAAAACATGTAAATAATAAAAAGTATTAGGTAATAAATTAAATCATAAAATGTTAAATTTTAATCTTCTCAAAATTTTATGATTATTGTGTTAACTTGTTTTTGCAAGTCACTCAGAAACAAGTTTCAACCAGAAGGATTGCTACTTTTCAGGTATAAAAACATTTTATTTATTCTCTTTGAATTGTTTTGTTAAGCACATATTTTCTGATATTTTTAATGTGCTCACAATTTTGCTGCAGAGAAATACTAACCTTTTGCAGGTTCAAAGGCGAATGAATGGCGTGGAGAATTGATTTTCAGAATCATAGAAATTTTTCAAAAAATGCCCCATTAAAAGCTCGAAGGAGTTGAGTTTTCCCTTGTGTATGTCATGACGTTTGCTGTCACAAAGAATCCTTTCCGAAACAAATTATGCCATGTCATGATTACTTATCCTTCTCCTTCCAATTCCATTCGCCATCCATTTCAGATTCTACGCTTTCATTGCCTTATATATCATGACTTCCTGCATGTCTACCTTTCTGAGTGGCACACATTTTCCTCATTTTTAGTTTACCTTTTGCTTTCTGAATAAAACCATTCAGCTTCATTTCCATGAATACATTACAATTATCCCTGCCATAAAAATTGTTTGACCCTCATATCTTTCATCTATTGTCCTACCACTCATTATGTACAACTCGTGTTGACTAATGTGGGATTCCTTAAGGCCCACCTTTCAACAAGTCTTTCTCCATCGACCTTAATACATTATCTGGGATAGAGACTAGAGTTCATTTTTAGTACCTTGAGGCTTGCATGCCTTAATGGCAAGTTCTCTCGCTGACAATCATGGGAATACACCAATGTACCTTGATCATTATATCTTGCAAGTGGCTCGATATCAGCTCATCTATTCGCACTTCGCACGATGTACTTAGGTGCCTTGGCACTCATTGACATCAATGGTGAGATTTCCTTGCATTGATTAACAACATTCATCAATGGTCGGTAATCCAATGAATTCTTTCCATGTTTGACATCGACACATTTATTCTCATGGTAAGAATTGTACCATTGGGTTTTGTAGCAGGTGAAGACTATATACTTTGTATGACTCCATTAATAGTTTTACAGCAACATACTTCCATCCAAATGAAACTACCACAGTTTCACTTTCATCTCTCATCTTCTACTTCATCCAACTAAGCAGTAGTTTAGTTCATTCACTTCACATTCTATGATCCAGCAACAGCAGCCACATTCCTATTGCATAGTTCATCAACTTTTTGGGTAAGTGGAGGTTTGTTGTTTTCTAATATTTAACCATGTAATTCCTCAAATGCTAGAAAATGAATGAATTTGGAAAATTCCCTTACTACATTTGCTTTCTCCTTCTCATAAATCTAATATATCTTAAGTTGGGGGGGGACTATTCATTATCATTTTACATATTCATCATCTCATTTACCCTTAATCAACATGTCTTTCCCAAACTATGCTAGCATGATTCATAATATGAAGAAAATGCTTTTTACTATACATTGATGGTTTATCATTTCTAATGCATGTATAGTTTTAAAACATTATGTAGTGCAACAAAAATATAAATAAAATGAGTGAATGTTGTTAACACAAGAACCAACATTTGTTATGGTTGTCACACAAGAACCAACCACAAAAAATATATATAAAAAAGAGAGAGAGAGAAAAGAGAAAAAGAAAAAAATCGCTGCCACTCATGCATTTCAAAATCATGGAATGATTTACTGTTACATACCATCATTATGTAAAGCCTAGCTATAAAGCCAAAAGTTAAAAAAGGAAAATCAATGCATAGTTGCATGAGGACATGCAAACAGTCAAGTTGGGGGCTATGTTGAGCCACAAAAGACCACATTTCATTCATCATTTCACATACTATTTATCACCTTATTCCATTATATCCTTCCATAAAACCATTAACATTCACCACTTTCATAATTTCACATACTATTTATCACCTTATTCCATTATATCCTTCCATAAAACCATTAACATTCACCACTTTCATAATAAATATAGGTGTGTATTACTATTTTCCAAATCATTTATTTTTGAGTATTTTGAGTGAATTTATGGTTAATTATTGAGAAAAATAACATAGTTTCATTATACTTTAAAGTTGGGTGAGTTTGGTGATGTTTACAGGTGTAGTTGAAGACTTTATCAAGCTCAAAAGTGACCACCTAGCCTCATATTCGAATTTCATCTCCTAGATGTGGGCTAAACTCAAGGAGAAGATCATGGCAATGTGGAGAGAATATCTCATCCAATATTTGGTTGAGGATTCAAAGGGATGAGTTGTATATTTGTTGAGGATTTGGGGGGATGAGTTGTCTATTTGTTGAGAATTTTAAGGGATAGGTTGAGAAAATAATGGATCTTTAATTATGATCAGTTATCTTGGATTTATGTATAAATAGGAGGGCTCTGTCCTCATTTTGGTTAGAGGCCTCTCTCCTCATTTTGGTTAGAGGCCTCTCTAGTGGTTTGGTAGTAGAGAATTGGTTCATGTTTTTAGATAGTCATGGATTTCATCTTGTTGTAATAGCTTTCATATTTTGGAATAGATAGTTTGATCTCTTCATATTTTGATGTATTGTTTATGAGTTGTTAGTATAGAATTCCAGTCCTCTGCCTTTTCTCTTTCCGAAAACTTGCTCCTCCTCTCGTAAGACCATTTCCTTCATCGGCTTCCCTCACAATCCCCTCATAACTTCCATCCATTTACCCTGTATCATTCCACCCAACCCTCATCTCCACGATACCCGCAACCTCCGCACACCAGGATTTTACTACTCGAGGTGCATCTTCAATATGCCCTTTTTGCAATTAAGCATCTTAATGGACAATTGTAAAGACAATAGGAACCTTCCTCTTGGTCCATTGAAAAAATCCCTTTATGCTTCTCTATAGGATTTAGTTGTATCAAATGCAAACTCAGTGATATAGCCTTCCAAGATACTGTCAAGCCAAAATTCAACAACACATGATGCTTTTTCATCTACCTCCTGCAACTCCTGGATAAATTTTGGGGTCCAGGAAGTTGTTTCAACTCTTTGAAAAATAGTCTTCCGATATGTCAATCGCGCCAACCACTCATACAGGATGATCAAAAAATTGGAGAAAAAGTACTTGTGAGGACCATCATGCATACACTCTTCCAACCACTGATATGTTGTCGGTCCAAGGTTCTGATTCTCTTTCTCAGCAAACTCCTATCTTTTGGTCAAACCCGTCTTGAATTTTCGGTCTCATCGGATGCCACAACATGTCCTCCCTCCTCTTTGCACTAAGGTCCTGGAAACAAACCCATTTGTTGACACAAAACCATTTGATAGGGGTCCACTCTATGTTGACACCCAAACCACCGCGATCTCCCTAAGCACAGGCCCAGATAGGTTTTACCCTGTCCGGCAACACCTCCAGAGTAGATAAAGAGTCACCTGAGATGTTCGAGAGAGAGCTGATGGAACCAAGTTTCTACAGTATGAAGGAGGACCATGTGTCTCTTTATTAACTTAGCGCAACATTTATTCCACAGATATAACCATTCCACTTATGCATTAATAGAATTGTGTCATCATTCAACAAATCTCATTATCATACTGCAATCGCAACAAAACCATTGATGTGCAAACATATATAACAATATAAAATCATTTAAAGCAGAAAACATTACATCATTCACAGATCTGTATCACAGATACACATTGCATTCCTATCTGGATCACAGAAAATAGGAAAACAGGAAAATAGGAAAAGACACAATGTTTCTGCTCAAATTTCGTCACATCATATTAGTCTTTGCAACAAAATATAGTCTCCAAAAGAGTTATTTAGTCACATACAAAGCTCAAAACAAAGCTCACTAGTTCTCGCAAAAATCAAACCAAATCCTTGCTCAACTCACCAAGAAGACTTAACACTTGCAATTCTACATCTACTTATAGGCTTGCGCATTTACATCAATGGTCCAGTTAACCAACTTCCTAAGTAATTATTACCATATTCTAAAAAATAGTGACTACTATCCACAAAATGCAATCCAAACTAAAAAATATGAAAACAATGCATAAAATGTTCTAACTCTGACGTGTGCGTCATTTCCCACCTTGCATGGTATCCTTGACCTTACGCAACATCCACCATGCTACACAATTATCTTACCCCAAAAACACCTACCAATAGGACCCCAAATTTACCAGCAACTTTTGGAAGGAATCGTTCCACCAAGTGGAGACTTCATTAACTGTGGGTACATCTTACCATCCTAGATTGATGGAAAATTTGAAGTCATAAATAAATGCCTTAAAGGATACCTTAGGAATTTCATGAACGACCTCCAGACTCGTTGGATACATTGGCTCCACCTTGTAGAATGGTGGTACAACAGTATGTATCATACAACAACAAAAATGTCCCCTTTCGAAGCTTTATATGGGTATCCTCCCCTTATGGTGAAGGAATATGTTATCAACAATTTCATGGTTCCAACAGTGAAAAAATATCTAACAACATTTGATGAGGTCATTCGTATTTTGAAGGGTCATATTGAACAAGCAAGAAACCACATGAAGCAACAAGCTGACACAAAAAGAACCGATCGAGAATTTGAAGTAGGTGATTGGGTATTTGTTCGAATCCAACCATACAAACAAACTTCACTTATAAGCTCCAAAAATCATAAGCTTGCACCAAATTTTTATGGTACCTATCAAGTAAGGAGGCGAGTAGGACAAGTGGCTTATGCTATGGACATACCAAACAAAGGAAAACTACATGACATTTTCCATGTGCCCTACCTAAAAAAAAATTAGGTCCAACTACTCACATAGAAACATAATTACCTATACTAGATGATGAAGGGAAGTTGGTGCTAGAACCTGAATACATATTAGAGATTAAAACCATAACTCTTGATTCCATACCTATTAATGAATACCTTGTTAAATGGAAAAACTTACCAGATGAAGAATCTACTTTGGAAAATGAAGATTCTCATTCGTGACACCTATCCTTACCAATACTTTGTGGACAAAGTATCTCATAGAAGGATGACTTGTAGTGGAACTAGACTAATTAGTAAATTAAATCATTTAAATATTATCTTTTATTATTATGAGTAGGCGCTAGAGAGACACACCATTTGGATGAGTCTATTCTATAGTATTTAAAGCTGCTCTGATTGTCTATAAAATCATTTTTCAATAATAAATAAATACATTCTTTTGGAAATTACATTCCATTGATTTTATTAAATATTATTTTAATTGTATGAAATATGCGAAACAGGGACATGAGAGGTGACATGCTGCTCAATAGGAGAGTTCTCAACTTGACCATATAACATGGTCAAATAGTGGAAGGATAGGGAGAGGGAGAGATATTTGTACCCTGTCCCGATTACTACTAAGACTAGACAACTCTTGAGGGTTGTTGGCCTTCTGAAGTTCTATCAAGAGGATACATCCCTTAAGGGAAAACATGCATTATTATGTCAGTTCATTTGACATTGGGATCATCATAGGAAGTCATTTCATGTTGGTAGCGGTGAGTGGTTCCAACCCATCGAGGAGGATAGTTATTTCATCTCAAGCTATCTAGGAGAGGGGAGGATTTACAATAGTTCCTTAATGTCTCATCTAGTTCTACAACAGAGAGTTAGCTAGCTTACTCTCCGAGATATATCAGTAATGCATCCATCCATCCATCTGATTTTCATGTGAGCGATGGGAAACTTTGAATCTTTTATTTTGGTCGAGAGGAGGTTAGTGTTGATGAAATTTTCATTAATGGAAACATGGAATTACAGTGTCCCCACATGAAGGAATTGATTCCAACAAGTCCCTCTTGTAGTGCACAAGTATGGATGATATTGGTACCATCACATCTAGTGACTTGGAACCCTTACAGAGATGGGTTGTGCCTTAAATCACCTTGTACCTAGTTGACAAGGTCCTTGTATCCACAAGGATGGATCCTAGAGACACCACCTTGTTGACGATGTTGAAGACCCTGTTGATGATGCTGAAGACCTTGGAGATGGTGTTGAAGCCCATGTGGATGATGGAGAAGCCCTGGATGGGCTAGAGAAGCATTAATGGCCCAATATTTGGTCATTCATGATCTAATGGTTCCATGGTACCCTAGGAGAAGGCATGGAAACCCCACAGGCGATGTTATGCTGGATATTGACCCTTGGAGGTGCCCTTGTGCGGTTGAGGTGGTCGAAGAATCCCATGAATCCTCTTTCTTGATGAAGAAGCCTTGAAGAAGTCCTTGGACCCACACTTAGTGGTTTGATGACCTTGTAAACACAATAGGATTTGAACCCAAAATTCGATGTCATTCGACATTTCGTATGGATGTGTCAGATAGCAATCACTAAAAAGAATGCCAATCAAAAACATTTTATAGCGCCATCGAATATCCAACACATAAGGCATCGGATATTTGTCCCCTAGAGTGTCACATATCCGACCCTTAAGCACCAGATCTCCAACAGTCGGATGTCGGATATCTGACGGTATGGTGTCGGATAAACGATGGTCTGTGAACCCAATAGTGTTGTATCTCCGAACCCTTAGCGTCGAAGATCTGATGGGTTGTATAGGTTTTTTTTTTTTTAATGTAAGGTTTACATGATTTTAAATTTATGGTCCCATATTTTCAACGGTAACTATGTTCAAGGTGTCGAATATCCGACACATGGCCATTATAAATATAAATTGTTTTAAACATTTTGACATGATTTTTGTAGAAGCGACGGATGATTTGTGAAAATTATTTGTTCCTCGACGGACGTTTTCAGGAATTGTTTTATTCTTCAATGGGTGGTTGTGGGAATTTTTTTTTTCATTGATAGACAAATTTCCGGGAATTGTTTATTCTTCAACTTCTCTCCATTTGACAAAATGTTGATGCATGGAACTCGATTTTTTAAGACAACTGGTTATATTTATTAATGAAGTTTGGGAGAAAATGTCAAATAGAAATATTCTGGATCCAAACGAAGAAAACCAACAATTCCTTGCTAGACTATGGGATGCAGTGAAACGAAGGGGTGATGGCAAATGTTATTGTCCATGTAATCAATGCAGGGGATTTAAGAGGAGAAGAATATTGATCTCAATAGCCACAAAAAATTGTAGGGAACATGGACACTGTAGAAGGAGCAAGTCGATAAGTCGACTTGAAGGATAGTCGACTTAGTCGATCAGTCGACTAATTCGATGAGCCGACTTAGTCGATCAGCTGACTAAGTCGGTCGGTCGACTAAACTAGAGATTAGGTAAACCACCTAAGGTCGTTTCGGTTCATCGAACCAACAGGTAATTATTTTTTAACTGTTCTATAATCATATATATTAGGCTGTTGAGCCAGATGAGAACTCAGTTCAGTTCTCTGCATTGTATGGACTCATTCCTGTAATATAATCTGTTAATTCACTACTTGTTCTTATCTCTTGTCTCTATTTTATATGTATGTTTTAGTATGTATTATTGGTAACCTTATGTGATCTGTGAGATTACAACATTGGTTCTGTTTCCAGTATTACATGTCTGAAATGTTTGCAAACAGATGATACCAGAGCAAGAGATTAAGGACTGGTGGGAACGTAAAATTGTAAACTATTTGAAGAATTACACATGAAGGCACAGATTACCAATCGCACAAGCAACATAAATATTTTTCACAGAAACGCATGAAAATTTTGTCTAATCAGTGCCCCAAATTCTGAAGAAGCTCCTGGATGAGAAAGCCGGAAGGGACTAAAGAACAATAGTTGCTAGAAAAAATGATCTGAGGAGGTAGAAAAAACTTGTCTGAGTGGTTTGAGAAAATCGCCGATGACTTATGTGAAGAGCAAGCAGTCGAAGACAAAACTTTGGTGGAAATAGTCAAGGAGAAATTTTACACAGATCTCACCAAACAATTTCTGTGCTCCTTACCAACCTTGTTGTTTAAATTCCTGATCGAGAAGGGAGTAGGACATATTGTCGAACCTCGTCCATCACTTCACGAACTGCCATCAAACTCTAACTGGGCAGAGAAGCAAAGGAAGTGGGAAACATTTATTGCAGAAAGGGAGTGGGAATACTTCCTGAGCAAATAGACCGAACTATTTGGGCTTTCTAAAAAGCGTTGGGTAGGATATGGGGGGGTAGTTGGTCATATGTCGAACTAGAGTAGAGTGGATTCTAGTCAACTAGAAACAGATACCACTCACCAGTAATGAGAAGTCAGCCAAAAGGGAACTCAAGAGAATAGTATCACACAAAGGTATCTCGGACATTCAAAAAATAGAGAGGGAAGAGAGACAACAGAGGAGAGAAGCAAGAAGAGAACGAACCTTAGAGCTGCATAGAGGAAGGAGTCCTAGGGCGACTGACCAGGAAGAGAATCCACCAGAGTCGGGTCATGACCGACATGAAGAAGGAATGGAACAAGAGGCGTCCCCTACATTGTGGATAGAGCAGCTAGAAGCTCTCCAATTAAGAGCTCCCCATGAAGGAACAACCCTCTCTCCGTTGAATCCCTGTACTCGGATACAAACTATTGTCAAAGAGGACCTCCGACTATGAGCTGGTGAATTTAGTATATGGATTCAAATAGACGATGAAACATACACCAGACGACACCTCATTATTCGTCGACCAGAGGAAGGAAATTGGGTTACCTTTCAAGTGGCATCCTCCAACTGAAGTATCCACTTACTCTTACCGACACATGAAAGAGCACCCCCCCTACCAAACACAGCTTTAGAAGAAAAAGAAGATTCAAAACTGTGGACAAATAGTTGCAGTGGACCATCAAAAGCAGAAGTCGACATCAACCAACTTCCAGTCGATGAAGAATCGATAACCGACGGGAACAGAATTTCCATCGACCATAGTCCAGTAGAGATGAATAAACCAATAAACCCACCACCCTCACCCCCACCTCCACCGCCGTTATCTCTTGAGAGTAGTGACAATGATTCAGACATGGGTCATGGATCGGCTCACATTCCTCTATATGAGGGGGATGAGGACCCCAGACGACACTGGTTCATCTGCGAGTCGACTTGAGAGGCCAACCAAGTTACAGACAAAGATAGACAAATGGCATAGTTCACCGGTTCCTTGAGGAAAAGGGAATTGACCTAGTATATGACCTTTTCGGAAAGACAACCTAGAGCAACCAAAGCCGAGATCAAGGCGCAATTTCTATCATTTTTCAAAACTCCAGATGCCAAACACCTGGTAGCAAAAAAATTAAAAACTACATCATAGAAGCCACGGGAGACTGTTCGTGACTATGATAAGTGATGGAAAGACCTTCTGAGCCAGCTAGACTATGTTATAGATGAGCAATTACTAATTCAGTGGTTTCTTGCAGGGTTATCTCAGAAAGTCCACCGACATATCAGTCTGGAAACATTCAATTCTTACGAAGATGCGCTCACAAAACCTCTCCAAGTGGAGATGGATGAAGACATACCCGCTTACTCTACTGATCATAGATTAGAGGAACAGCTCAAAAATGTACAGAAGTCTTTGAAGGCGTTAAACCTCAAGAATCAGGAGATCTGGTGCACCAAATGCTCTATGGCCAGCCACTCCAAAGATAACTATCGACAGGAATACAACCGACAGGACGTTCGATTCGTGCAGACCAAATATTTTTGTGACATTTGCCAGGAGCACGGGGATCACTCGACAAAAGACTGCCCGTTAAACATGAAGAATGGCAAGGCTTCCTGGTGTGCCATCTGTCAGACTAAAAATCGTAACACAACCGACTGTCATTTGAACCTAAAGAACCGACATAATTATTAGGCGGTCTACCAAACCAATGCAGTGGCATAGCATAATGGAAAAAAAAACTTATAAAATGATCAAAATGGTCAAAGATATGATGGTTGACGATACGAGCGCCGTTACGACAATTGTGTGAGGACCCTGCAGCAAACAAGTAATCAAAATACACGATATAGCAGCAGAACTCAAAATCACTTTTATATTAATCGCAGGCCACTTCGAGGGGGCAACCTCCTTTGAGCAAGATCAATACAAAATAACTTCACAGTGCCTTCCTTGGCCTCAACACACACTTATATACTAAAAATAGGCACCAATACTATGGGTCAAAACCATGGGCCAATATAAACTATGGGTCAACAAATACTACAGGAGACTTACAAAGCATATGCGCCCCACAACAATAACACAAACTATGGATCAACAATTACTATGGGATGACTTACAAAGCATATGCGTCCAAAAACAATATACTAACATAGTAAAGAGAAGGATTGACATGGGTTCCTAACATCCCCTCCCCCTTAGAAAAATATTTGTCCTCAAAGCTTTAGATGTGGAAATTGTCGCTGAATCTGAAGGAGTGGTTCCCACATAGCATCCTTGAGCTGCATTCTGTGCCATTGAATTAAGACCTTTGTGATAGAGCGAGAGCAAAGCTGATGAGTGCGCTTATTGAGGACAACCTCCGGCTCCAAAAAGATGGATCCTTCATTATCCAGTTCTGGTAAAATAGTTTGGCCTTAGATGTTGGTGCCAAGAACTTTCTTCAGACAAGAGACATGAAATACTGGATGAATGCAGGAAGGAGGAAGTTCCAATTTATAAGAAATAGACCCAATCTTCTGAAGAATCCTATATGGCCCATAGAACTTTGGAGCGAGCTTATGACGCCCTTTGAGTTTAGTGAGGAGTGCTTGTAAGGCTGGAGACGAAGAAAAACCATATCACCAACTTCAAAAGTGCGCTCAGAATGGTGCTGATCAGCTTGTTGCTTCATGCGATTTCTTGCCATGTGAAGGTTTTCGCGCAAAATGTGAAGAACCTCATCGCGGTTTCAAAGGACCGCGTCAACTGCCTGAACTGGAGAACTGCTAGGGTTGAAAGGAAGAAGAACTGGCAGTTCCTGACCATAAACTACTTCATATGGAGTCATTTTAGAGGCAGTGTGGTAAGAGGTATTGTACCACCATTCAGCGAGAGGGAGCCACTTTGCCCACTGATGTTGTTTCTCAGAGGAGAAGCAATGAAGATAAGTTTCCAAGCATTTATTGATAATTTCAGTCTGACCATCCATTTGGGGGTGATAACCTGAACTCATCTTCAGTTTGGTGCCAGTGTGGTGAAAGAGTTCTATCCAAAAATGACTGGTGAAAGTCGCATCACAATCCGAGACAATGGAAGAAGGCATTCCATGAAGATGAAAGATCTGGTCCAGGAAAATTTGAGCAACGGAAGAGGCTGTATAGGGATGGATGAGAGCACAAAAATGACTATATTTGGAGAGGCAATCAACCACAACCAAAATCACAGTCTTCCCTCCAGATTTAGGGAGCCCGTCAATGAAATCCATAGAAATATCTGTCCATATCCGGGTAGGTATGGGAAAGGGCTTGAGGAATCCCGGAAGGGGTGTTGTTTCACCCTTATTGCACTGGCAGGTATCACATTCAGCCACCATCTATTGAATTGTCCTTTTCATGCTCTGCCAAAAGAATTTGCGCCGTGCCCATTCATACATTTTGAGAAAACCAGAGTGCCCCGCTAACGGAGAAGCATGGAGTTCATAGAAGATAGCTTGTTGAAGAGCTGTGTTCTAGGGAAGCACCAGACAACCCTTGTATCTCAGTGAAGCACCATCCCAAGAGTCATGTGGGACAGCAGAAGGGTTGTTGTCCAAGCGTTGGATGATGTGAGATAATGAAGAGTCATTGACATAACACTGTTGAACCGATTGCAACCAATTTGGAACATGCATAGAAATAGCGGAAAGAGAACCTTGGTCATCAAATGTGTGAGAAAGGCCATCCGCCACAATATTGTCCTTACCCTTCTTATAAGTGATCTCATAGTCATAACCCATGATTTTTCTAACCCATTTCTGTTGTGCTGGGGAGGATACATGCTGTTCTAGGAAATATTTCAGATTCTGGTGATCAGTCTTGATGCAGAAATGATTCCCTAAGAGGTAGGGTCGCCACTTTTGTACTGCATGCAAAATAGCCATCATTTCCTTCTCATATGTAGAGGCAGCTAAATTCTTACCGGAAAGGGCTTTGCTGGTGAATGCAATGGGGTGTTAATCTTGAAGGAGAATAGCACCAAGTCCATTGCCACAAGCATCACTCTCAATAGTGAAGGGCTTGGAAAAATCGGGCATAGCTAGAACAGGTGGAGTACACATAGCTTGTTTCAGCTTGTCAAATGCACACTCAGTAACATGTGTCCATGTAAAAGCATCCTTTTTCAACAGAGCAGTTAATGGAGCTGCAATCTTCCCATAATCCTTGACAAACTTGCGGTAGTAGCCAGTCAACCCCAAAAAACCACGAAGGCTCTTGAGTGTCTTAGGAGGCAGCCAATTGTTCATGGCAGCGATTTTGGCAGGATCCACACGAACCCCTTGTGCTGAGATAATGTGCCCGAGATACTCAACTTCCTTTTGGCCAAAAACACATTTAGACTTTTTGGCATGGAGATGATGAGCAGAGAAAAGTTGCATTACAAGAGCCATATGCTAGAGATGTTCAGGCCATGTTTTACTGTAGATGAGGATATCATCAAAAAATACCAAAATGAATTTCCGCAAATAGGGTCGGAATATTTTATTCATCAAGGCCTGGAATGTGGAAGGAGCATTAGTGAGACAAAAGGGCATGACCAAAAACTCATAGTGGCCATCATGTGTGCGGAACGCTGTTTTAGGGATATCATCCTCATGAACCCGAATTTGATGATACCCAAAGCGAAGATCCAACTTGGAGAAAAATGGAGCACCATGAAGCTCATCAACAAGAGGAATTGGAAACTTATCCTTGATGGTGAGGTGATTAAGTGCTCAGAAGTCAATGCAGAGGCACCATGACCCATCCTTTTTGCGGACAAGAAGAATTGGTGAAGAAAAGGAACTTGTGCTTGGGCGAATAATACCTTGCTTCAGTAAGTCCCTAATGAGGAGTTCAATCTCTGTTTTTTGGTGAAATGGGTAGCGATAGGGCCTGATGTTGGGAGGAATGCTGCCAGGAAGGAGCTGAATACGATGGTCCTCTGGTCGTGAAGGTGGAAGTCCCACTGGTTCAGCAAAAAACACCTGTATATCGATCCAGAATGTGTTGGAGATCCAAAGGAGTAGTGGGGGCCGCTGATGGTTGCATTTGAATGGAATGGAGCTGAGCGATGACACCATGGGAACTCTTCTTAAGGAGTTTTTCCATGCAATGTGAACTAATGATGCTGAGAGACCCTGGTTGTAATCCTTTCAATGTGTGTTTGTGTCCATCAGGGGAGAACTGCATCCAAAGTTCAGCAAAATCCCATAATATGGGGCCAAGTGTGCGCAGCCATTGAGCACCCAAAACCACATCACATCCGCCTAAGGTCAAGTCAAACATGTCAGAGCGGAGGTTATAATCTCCCATAGAGATACGCACATTACGACACTTCCCTTTGCAAGGTAAGGTGCCCCCATTGGAAACCATGACTTCAAAGTTGGAGCAAGGATGGATAAAACAATAAGCTTGTTTGGTGATCTGACGGTCAATGAAATTATGAGTGCTGCCAGAATCAATGAGTATTGTAAGAGGAAGCTTCTTGAAGTAACCGTGTACCCACATTGTTTGGGGGGCAGTGACTCCAGCTAAAGCATGGAGGGATATCTCGGGCTGGTCGTCCTGAGATGGAGGGTCAGTAGGCGAATCCTGAGTGTCAACCGGAGCATCCATTGTATCGAAAAATTCTTCACCAATTTCAGAGGCAGGTGGAGAATCCACATCCAAGAGATAGAGCTTTTGTTGAACACATCGATGTCCCCGACTGAATTTCTCATCATAATTATAACAAATCCCTTTTTCTCTGCGTGCCTGCATCTCTGTTTCAGACAAATGCTTGATTGGAGGTGAGCGAGGAGCTGGCGGAATGGGAGGTCGTTGAGAACCCATATTTTGGGATGGAACAAAAGAGGATTTGGAGCGCTGTTGGGCTGCCATCTTGTCTTCTGCCAACTTAGCCAACCCCAGGGCTTCCATCATTGTGTTGGGACTGAACATTTTGACCTCATAGCGAATTGCATCCTTTAGACCACTGATAAAACAACTCCGGTAGAAGTCATCAGGTAATCCTTCAGTGTGATTAGCTAGTTTCTCAAATTCAGTTTGATACTCTTTCACAGTGCCAATTTGGTGAAGTTTAGTGAGAGCTCATGTGAAGTCATCAAAAGCACTAGGACCAAATTGTTGCAAAAGGAGCTGGCAAAAATCAGGCAATTTTGGCTCTTCATGAGCCTTGATGTACCAACGATACCATTGAAGAGCTTCTTGTTCCAAATGAAAGGAGGAAAGTGGAAATTGGTGGACATCAAAAGTATTATGAAGGCTAAAATACTATTCTGCACGATAGATCCATCCAGTCGGATCAGTACCATTGAAGCAAGGAAAATCTAGCTTCGGACTGCGAAAATTGCTGGAAGAAGAAAACCCATTGGTTGATGAAGACTCAGACTGTCGTCTGGTGTTCATAGCTGAATGCTCAAGATGGAGACCGAGAAATTTTTCATCCAGTTCCTAGAGTTTGGCTTGGATGGCTGCAAGTGCTTCCTCCATGGTTTTTGCTCCTGTGCGGGTGACAACCATAACCAGGAGTTTTTTTTATTTTATTTTATTTTTTATTTTTTTATTTGGGGGGGAAGTGGTTAGAAAAACAAAAACAAAAACTATTTTAGTAGAGGAAAATCTGGATTTGGGAAAAAATCGGAAGGGTAATTTGGGTTTGAGTAAGTTTTGGACACTGTCGAAAGGATAAGGAAGCAAAAAATGGGGATTTTAGGAGCGGGGTGAAAGAATGAGAAAATTTGGTAGAGAGGGACAAAGAAGCAGAATGAGGAAAGGAATACAAGGAGTTATCGCAAACCCTAAAAATAGAAAAATGTGAGATTTCGGGTTTTGGGAAGTGGAATTTGGGATAGGGTCTTTAGGAATGAAATATGCAGAATGGAATTGCAGAGGCATCAGTGAAATTTCAGGGAAAACAGAGTTGAAACCAAGGAGATATGGCCGAAAAACAGAATTTTATACTCCGAAAGTGATCGAAAATAGTGGAATCTGCAACGGCGTGAAAGCGATCGGCAACAGATGGATCTGCAACGGCGCGAAACTGACCGGAAACAGTTCTGGACAGAGGAAATCTGTGATTGTGCACTGAAAATAGATATGGACTCCAGGTATGTGCGGCTTCCTATCGGTTCAAGGGATTCACTCGGCCACCAATGCTGTCTAACGGCTTGCGTATTGGGGCAGTACCCCTCACTCCACGGCTCAGGTAAAAATGATAACCGCTTGGCCACAAACGATAGCTCTTGGCTTACCTCACGGGTGGTAACTAGTCAATCAGGTAGGGGTCGTTGCCCTTTTCGCTGGCAGGTCCTCTCAATGGGCCAGCTACTTCAGGGTTCCTGTGGTACTCCTCACAATGAGTTTTAGGGCTTATGCCTAAGTACTTCCCACAGTTAAGCGGATAGGGATTATTCCCAGATCCGAACCTGCAACAGAAGCAAAAGAAAAATTGGGGCAGAAATTTCACCCAACGAGCCCAAGAAAGCGCTCTAATACCAGATGTGAGGACCCTGCAGCAAACAAGTAATCAAAATACATGATATAGCAGCAGAACTCAAAATCACTTTTATATTAATCGCAGGCCACTTCGAGGGGGAAACCTCCTTTGAGCAAGCTCAATACAAAATAACTTCACGGTGCCTTCCTTGGCCTCAACACACACTTATATACTAAAAATAGGCGCCAATACTATGGGTCAAAACCATGGGCCAATATAAACTATGGGTCAACAAATACTACATGCAGCTTACAAAGCATATGCGCCCCACAACAATAACACAAACTATGGATCAACAATTACTATGGGATGACTTACAAAGCATATGCGTGCAGCAACAATATACTAACATAGTAAAGAGAAGGATTGACATGGGTTCCTAACAAATTGACGTGCAAGCTACTAAGGAAGAGGTCAATTCCCTGGGAATCGCGACAATCAACCGCGTCGACCCATCCAGTGCTTTACGTGCTATAAGGAGGGACATTGGTACGCAGACTGTCCATATAAAGATATAATTGACCTTAGATTTTGTACTCACTGTGGATTAGGGGATCAATCACTAGAGGATTTCCCTACCATGTCGGAAAAAAATAATACAAAGAAAAATGTTAATGTCTTGTCCTGTGTGCAAAAAAATGATGTAATAAACACAAAAATTTTACATATTGTAACTTGACAAGGAACAAAAATAGGAGCTGATAACCCAAGAATCAGTAAAATAAAAGAGAAACATGTCTATCCTAACCCACTAAAAGAAAAACAAACATACAAAGAAGCAACCAATGTATTCAAAGAAATTGCATGACAAGAACAAGTTCACGACACTCGACATAACACAATAAATGAATTAATCTAGCTCGTACAAAAAGACAACTCAGTATCTCAGTTCATCGATTTGTTATATGCAATAAAATGTCACAACCCTGAAAAACTTACAAAGAACATCTGTAGCTTAAATCAAAAAGAAAAAGGTGACGCCGACCCACTTGTCGACCTGGAAATCGAAGGATACCATGTACGACAAGTCGTGCTCGACTTTGGATCACAAGTAAACATCATGACTCATGACACTTGGGAACAAATGGGAAGACCTCGACTCTATGAATCAGGAATTTACATGAAACTAGCCAACCATGGCCTAATTGAACCTATAGGAGTCTGGAAAAATGTCGACACCACTATTAAAGGAATCTCGACCAAGGTTGACTTTGAAATCATTGACCCTAAGGAAGGATCCAGTTCCTTCCCAGCGCTAGTCAGTCGACCTTGGGGTAGAAAGATGAAAGCATAGATATCCCTGAACAAGGAGAGAATTAAATTAAAAGGAAATGGACAAAAGGTCATTGTACCCATTCATCCATCTCAAGGAGAACCTGGACGGAACCTATCGATGAAGAAGTTGATGTCTGACAACTCTACCAGATTCAAAACAATGTAGATTATACCGAACCTAACATCTACGGAGAACTTCATTTAGGAAACCAGGACTCAATTGGTTATAATTCAGATGCTGAATTATATGATTGGGAGATCAAGAACTACGAAACACAAGCAAGAGGGTGCTGGAATATTCAAAAAGTGCAGAAAAAACCGACCCAACAGTGCTTCATAGTGTCCATTGTCCCAAAAATATTTGAGAAGAAAATTAGGGAATACCCTACCTTACAACCTACCAATGTAAATACTACACAACTACCAAGATACAAGGAAAGGGAATCACCATTCATGCATGTCGAACAAGTTTCCAAAAATATTGGGGAACATGGCCAACTTCAAAGCTTAGTAGAAACTTTTACAGGACAAGCTGCTAGATGGTGGGATATCCATCAGACAAGACTAGAGACCTGGACAACTGCTTCGACTTGCTTTCTCGAAAGGTTTGGAGGAAAGAAGTTCACCCAACAAGCTCAAATACATGTATTCACTCAAGGTCAGAACCCAGAAGATCATATTAAGATATGCAAAAAAGAGTGGAGAAGATTGGGATACAAGGATGAACGAGCATGGCCACACCTATTTCCATCAACCCTCACCAACTTACCAAACAAATGGTATAAGATGGAAGACACTAGAGGTGAAACATTATTATGGCATGAACTCAGGGAAAATTTCATTAAATATTTTAGCTTTATACCACAAAACGAAAACTTGGTCGAAACATCAAAACAAATTAAAGAATTTATACAGTTGACCGAAAACACACCCTTAAAAGATAACCGATAGACAATGAAATGTAAAAATATACAAACAAGGCTAAAGCCACAGTCGACAAGACTATAGTTAGAAAATGAAAACACATAAGGAAAAGCTTTAGATGGAAATCCAACCATGTCGAAACAACCAAACCTATCTGCACAATCCTGAAAGTAGAAACAACCGAAAAACAAAATACTGACATAATGACTGCAGCCGACTTCCCTGCCACATTCTCACAGTTTAAGGAAGGAATTCGACTGGTCAATGAGGCCAAAGCACCAGAATGGCTAGATGCTAAATTCAAAACTAAAGAGTTCAACATCTCAAATGATGATCGACCAAAAATGGAAAAGATTGGTGAGTACTGGAGTGAAGAACAAACCACAGAGATAGTGAACTTATTAAAGGAGTTCCAAGATGTATTTGCTTGATATTATAAAGACCTCAAAGGCTTAGTCCATGAAATGGGAGAAATGAAAATTGATACTAAACCTGATGTTTGACCTGTGAAGAAAAGGCCTTATAAACTAGCTCACAAATACAAGGAGATAGTCAAAAAGGAAATTGATAACATGCTGGCAGCATGCATCATCTATCCTATTGACCAATCAGAATGGGCAAGTCCAATGGTTGTACAGCTTAAGAAATATGATCTGACCAGACTAAGAATTTGTGTCAACTTCAAGGAATTAAACAAAGTAACACTGATAGACCCATTTCCAACCCCTTATGTAGATGAAATATTAAATGAGGTCGCAAGACATGAATGCTACTCATTTACAGATGGATTCTCAGGTTATAACCAAGTGCCAATAGATAAAGAAGACCAGAAGAAGACAACCTTTGTGTTTGAATCTAGTTCATTTGCTTACAAAGTTATGCCTTTTGGTTTAAAAAATGCACCTGCAGTATTTTCTAGAATTGTTGTCAAAACATTTCAAGAATATATTTACAAAACCATGACAGTATACTTTGATGATTGGACAATATACTCCATGTTAAAGGATCATTGAAAATGGCTCAGACTTATGTTGGAAAGATGTCGACAAATTCAATTCTCCCTAAACATGAAGAAATGCATATTCGTGACCCCCATAGGGATATTATTAGGGAACATTTTCTGTAAGGAAGGCATTAAGGTCGACTTTGAAAAGATCAAAATTATCCTCGACCTAAAACCACCAGTAAACCCAAAACACGTTAGGGTGTTACTTGGCCACATAGGCTATTACAGAAAATTCATAAGATATTATTCAGATATGACATACCCTCTTGAAGAACTATTAAGAGAAGATCAAGAGTTTAACTGGATAGAGGAGTGCCACATATCATTCGAAAAATTAAAAAGAAAACTAGTCGAAGTACCAATCCTAAAGTTTCCAAACTGGTTGATCAAATTCCATGTTCATATTGATGCATCAGGCCTAGCAATAGGCGCAATATTAATCCAACCAAGAGATGATGGAATGTATTATCCTATAGTTTACAGTAGAATAAAATTAAATAAGGCTGAAAGAAACTATTCGACAACAGAAAGAGAAGCATTAGGGATGGTATTTGCACTACAAAAATATTGACACTATCTCTTAGCCAACCCATTTATATTCTATACAGACCATCAGACCCTGAAGTATCTCGTCAATAAACCACTACATCATGGAAGGATCTGTCGATGGCTACTTCTCTTCCAAGAATTTGAGTTTGAAGTCGTTGTTCGACCAGGTAAGTTAAATGTCGGTCCCGACCATTTATCCTGTATCGACATAGGAGAAGAACCGACAGGAGTCGATGATGACTCACCTGATGCACATTTATTTTAGATAGAAGCAGTCCCAGCATAACTAGAAGAAATAGCTCAGTTTTGGAAGATGGACATGCACCAAAAGGTATGAGCACCAAGAAAAAGCAGATCTTAGCTATGAAGGTTGCACCATATAGTCTTATCAATGGATTCTTATACAAAATGGGATTAGATGACATCATCTGAAGGTGTGTACTAGAACATGAACGAGCCAACATTATGCATGAAGCACACTATGGACCTGTAGGAGGACACTTCCACGTAGACACAACTGCAAAGAAAATCCAACAGTCAGGATTATGGTGGCCGACACTCCACAAAGATTGCAAAAATTTTGTCAGTCGATGCGATAGATGTCAACGACTAGGTCGACCCCTGCCTAGCACAGAAATTCCTTTGATATAAGTGAACCCAAGTCTGACATTTGAAATCTAGGCCATAGACTTCATAGGACCATTTCCTATACCATCAAAAAGAATAGGCGCAAGGTATATCATCACTGCAGTTGAATATGTAACTAAATGGGCAGAGGCTGAACCAGTCGATACATGTTCTAGTGAGATAGATGCTAAGTTTATCTATGAGAATATCATCGCTAAATTTGGATGCCCATTAACTCTAATTAGCGACCAGGGAACACATTTCATCAATAGAACCATCAAAACCCTAAATTACCAGTTCCAAATCGACCATTGTCAGAGTACATCATACCATCCTCAGTCGAATGGAGCAATTGAAGCATTTAATAAAACATTAACAAGAGGACTAACTAAAATATGCAATGGTGATAAGGACGACTGGGACGAGAAAATCCCAGAAGTATTATGGGCATACAGAACATCATACAAGCGTTTGACCGACCAAAATCCTTTTCGACTAGTCTATGGACAAGAAGCAGTAGTTCCACTACACGTCCGACAAAAGACACCCATCATCGCAGAGATCCTACATGTCGATGTCGAACAAGGAAGAACAGACCAACTATTGCAACTAAGAAAACTCAAAGAGCACTGACTAATGGCAATAAAACATCAACAAATACAAAAACAACAATAGAAAGCATGGCACGACTGATACATCAAGAACAAAAACTTGTCAACAGGAGACCTTGCTTTTCTATACAATAGTCAAGTAAAAGGAAAACCTAAAAAGCTCCACACATAATGGATGGGACCTTACGTTGTCGAAGAGATACATACCAACGGATCAGTCTGACTCAGGGCATTACAGGGCATAGTATTTTGGAAGCTCATTAATGGAGCCCAACTAAAACACTACAGAAACTAGAAATTCAAAAAAAAATCATATAACGACCATAACCGTCAACCAAAAGCCATAAAAACCTAAAAATTCAAAAAGCAAAACAATACCTAATAAGTAGAAAACTATGACAGGAAATAACCATTTCAACAACTGACAGTATGCCCATCAACACAACACCATCGACTATTTTCATCGATCGACCACTTCCATCGACCATTTTCATAACCGACATCGGCCGACGACCTCGATAGTCCCATCGCTCATTCATGACATCGAGCGCCGAAAGCAATTCGCCATTAACACACACTCAAGTATTCTAGTTGGAGCATCATGTCCACCATTAATACACCCATCGATGCACACATCCATAACATTTCCTATAAATACTGGATCGCCAAAGGATCATTCACTGCAATCCATACAGAGAGAGCATCAGAGCACCCAGTCGTCTAAACGTCAAGAACCCCTTAGTGAAATCGACCACCAAATCGACACAATGGCCCCTAAACAAACTAGATCCTCAACCAAAGCCAAGGAACTATAGGTTGCGGATACACCTTTAGTCCACAGGTTGAAAAACATTAAAAATGCCAAGGTACAGGAAGGCTCATGGAAAAAACTATGGGCTGAAATGCAAGAATGGGCCTATGTCAACAAAAAGGCTACTCAAGCCGTAGGGAAAATCAAACACAGCACTATCTTTGGCTATGTCAATGCACCACTCATGGTCAGCTTTGGAGGCGTGAAGGAAACTGCTATAAAATTCATCATCAGCTGGTACCACAATGGCCGGTTCGACTTCGACCAACTTGTCGACATCTCTGGAGAAGTTATCTCCAAGCTGACCAGTCTCTCCAACAAAGGAAACCCAGTACCAGTCGATATCAAAGAAGGACTAGTCGAAGATCTCACTGGGTCATATTTAGGTAAGAACTCCAAGGGGTTGATGATTAACCAAATCACAACCCGAACACCATAGATTGTGGCCGAAATAATTGCAATAACACTCACCCTATCAGGTCGAGGCAACGACCTTAAATTGGTCATGCTAGAAGCTGTTGACACCATCGTGATAGACAGAAGGGCATACAGATGGGATGAATATGTCATTGACATGATCAAGACCATCTGTGAAAGATGCCAAGAAATGGGGGGAATCATCAAGTTCCCCTCCCTCATCTTATGGATCGTCATGTACCACATCTTCCCAGAGGGGAGTCCAATCTTTCAAGAAGAGTCGAGGTTCCACATGTGGAGATTTAAACCATTCTCCCAGAGAGGAACATTGTAAGAACTTGAAAGAGGAAAGGTCTTGCTGGAGAACTGGTTTCAATAGCTCAAAGTCTACATGACTAGATGGAGGGTGCCTCAAAACATCTGAATAAATATATCGACGAACTCCCACATACAGCTAGAGCTCAACCATACCTCGGTGAGGTACATGCAGGGCGATGACTCAAATGCTAAAGCCCTCGACTACTACCCATCAGTCGATCAGATCTTCCGAGAACTGTCTCGACAGGCCAAAACCAAAATACCAGTACCTGCAGCAGCAAAGAAGATCGACTTCTCGATCAAGGAGCTGCTCACAGACCAAGAAAAAGAGGAAGACTATGAGCTCAACCTTTATATCAGCACCTTTGTGTCAGAGGAGACACAGGTTGAACACACCGACCGACTTCAAATAACCATCAAACCTTTGACTGCAAATAGGGCAGAACCCCAGACCCCAGAGCCACAGCCAGAGAATCAAGTAATTCCTCCGATTGCAGAAAGTCTCATCTTGACCCAGGAGCCAAGGGGTGAACCAGAGCCAGAAAATCTGGAATATGCTGTTACAAAAGGCATCATTAGAAAATTGTCGAAATAAATAGCAGTGGTGAGGAAGAAAATAAACACACAACAACAATAATAAGGGAAAGGTAAGTGAAATCTTATTCTTGCCGACTCACCAGAAGAAAAAGAGGAATTGGCAGCCACGGCCCTCGACATCATAGAGGATGCCACAGCAAATAAGGTGCCGATCGAAATCCAGTTCCAGTGATTTGTCGATGCAGGAGCACTAGTGGGGCGACCAAAGAAAGCTAAGACTACCCACATGACGATGCCCGACAACGTCGTCGATCTCGTGTCTACGCCTCCACCTCCGTCACCAATGAAAATCACCGAGGTGCAAGTATCGAAACAAAAGTCAGTAAGCCCACTCGACTTGTGCAAAAGTGTGATGATGGAGGCTATGAAAGCAAAGTTCGACAAAGATAGATATTTACAGGCGTTCATTGAGAATCTGACTGACATATTTACGTCGGCACACATGATCTCTACAAAATCACCTCTCTTCATGACCGGAGGATACCAACCAGGACAGGAAGCATAGTCCAGAACCTTTGCAACCATCACGTCGACTTTTGAGAGAAATCCCAACAAGGAAGCTGAAGTGGTTGCATGTCGGTCCTCGACTATCACTCTGACCGTACCCCNACCTCCCAGCCACTGCACCGAAATTAACCAAATGTTCTTCGATGTAGAGTTGCCGCCTTACCCCGACAATCCACCACTTACCCACCTTTCCCCCAACCCAGTCACCCCCAACCATTCACCAACTCCATCACCACCACCACCCCCCGACTCAGATCAATCCCCCTTACAACCATCAACACCGACTACACCTACTTCTACACCCCTTCCATCTCCACAACCGGAAGCATCAACCATCCCACTGCCCCAACCAGAAAAACCAGCAACTACCATCCCACAAACAAAAGAACCTAACTCAACTTTTGCAAGTACACCGGTGCCGACTCAAGCAGATAAAGAAAAGCATAAGAAGAGGAAGGAGAAACAAAAGAAGGATCATCATGGACATACATCAAGGGTCCACATCAAATTAAAAGATGCAACTTCCCTAACCAACCTAGAGCTAGGACAACTTTTGAAGACCCTAGCAGGCGAAGAAAAAATGAAAAGTGCGAAAAGACGTAAGGAACTTGATGACCATAATGCAAAACAGGTCGAGTTCCTCCACAAATGTCAGAATCTAGCCCAGTCCGTCATGCCGGGACCTATAGAGGTCGACACAGACAAACCGCTCGAAAGGGCGTATCAGTTATTTGAGAACATGGTGTCGGCACTCCAAGCTCACATTCATGAAACAAAGGAGGAACAAAAAGAGGAAACTGCCCGACTCCTAATGGCATAACACACTGCCTTTTTTGAAGCCTATAAAGTGCTGCATGATCATATGGAGGAGTCTGTCGTAACTGAAGAAATACTGAGAGACTGGCCTAATTACTACAGGAAAGTCTATTAGCAGACTCGGCAGACTCGATAAGGGATTCAGGCATTAGAAAGCAGGAAATCCATTGAGGAAGCACTCAGAAAGACAATAGAAGAACAAATAGTGCTTGAAACTGCCAAACTACAGTGACTAAAAAGGGAAGCACATCAATAGGTGCAACAAGCTCTTTCCAACCTGGAAAAAGTCAACATCATCTGCCCGCAGATGAAACGACTTATTGAGACTGCAGAGGAGAAGGACCAGTTTATGGGTCCTGACATGGAGAGAATAGCTGAAGTCTCCATTTCAGAGAAGATGTTGATATTATTAGGCTTGAACACACTCACCATCAACATCCAGAAAATTTTACAGAGTTGGACAGATTTCCAACATCACCTCGCAGTAACAACCCCAACCATTGTAGAAGTCTGTGTATAGAAAAGACCGACCATCAGACTTCACAGCCCACCACAATAACTATTGAGACCTGCCAGGAAGAATTTTGTACCTCCCTGTTTCTTCGGGATGAAGAAATTTTTTGTTCGTCGGGGTTATGTAGAAGAAGCAAGTCAATAAGTCAACTTGAAGGATAGCCGACTTAGTCGATCAACCAACTAAGTCGATGAGCCAACTTAGTCAATCAGCCGACTAAGTCAGTCGGCTGACTAAACTAGAGATTAGGTCGACCACCTAAGGTCGTGTCGGTTCACCGAACCGACAGGTAGTTATTTTGTAACCGTTCTGTAATCATATATATTAGGCTGTTGAGCCAGATGAGAACTCAGTTCAGTTCTCTGCATTGTGTGGACTCATTCCTGTAATATAATCTGTTAATTCACTTACTTGTTCTGATCTCTTGTCTCTGTTTTATATGTATGTTTTAGTATGTATTATTGGTAACCTTATGTGATCTATGAGATTACAACAGACACGCTGAGGGGGGGGAACAAATATTGTCCATTTGTAGGTTTAGAATTATAAAGTTTATTATATTCATTTTTTTGGGTAATTGTATGTATTATTTTTAATTTTCATATATTAATGTATATCTATTGATGTTTCCATGTATTTATATTAAAGGAAAGACACCCTATAACATATTGTCCAAAGGAAGTGCTTTCAAAACAAGTTCAAGATCAGGATCATGGAGCTTGTATGTTTAATGGAGAACAAGTGAATGATCATATTGAACATGATGATCATACCGATAATGTAATTGAAGATGATGGTACAAACACATTGATCCATGATTCATTTAACGTTAAAATGGATGATGACGATGACGTTGATAATGAAAATGATGATGACTTAGATGATGTTCACGATATACCTCTTCTCGATAAGGCATATGAACCCCTTTATGAAGGCTCCAAAACAAATCTTCTCTCTGCTGTATTGTTGATAATGAACTTGAAGGTTATGAATGGTATTTCAAACATTGCACTCACATGGATGCTAAGGTATGTAAAATAATCCATCACATATATAGGATCGTGATAAATTTTATCTGTATTCCTCTAATAATTGTATTGTTAACTCATTGTTAATCATCGTACGGATGAAGTTTGTTTCGTTAATATTATTTATTTATTACATTAACAATTGTTTTATTTTTTTGTAGCTTGATAGATGAATTTTTGTTACCACCATTAAATATTTTACCTCGCACATATCGAGATTTATCTTCCATCATGAAAGATACTGGAATGCATTATGAAGCAATTCATGCATGCCCCGATGACCATGTTATATATTATAATCAGCATGAATTTGCAACAGAATGTCCGGAATGTCATTTAAGTAGATATCATACAGATAAAGTAACAAAAAAGGTGCCTTAGAAGGTTCTTCATTATATTCTCATCAATCCATGTTTGCAACAATTGTTCAGGTGCAAAAACATAGCACAATTTATGGATTACCATGCCAGGAACGAAAGTCAAGATGATGTTATCCGAATTCCTGCAGATGGTTCTGCTTTTAGAGATATGGAGGAAAAGTGGCCTCACTTTAAAGAAGAACCACATAATCTTAGGATTTATTTGGAAACAGATGGTTTCAATCCATTTGCACAAATGAAATCCATTTACACGGTGTGGCCTATTTTTGTTATCAACAATAACATTCCTCCATGATTGTCAATAAAGAGGGAGCACATAATGTTGTCGATGATTATTCGAGGTTTTTTTGTCGAAAATTGTTTTATTTATAATGTAGTTGTGGCATCTCATTTTTTGTATTATGTTTCTTAATTTCATATTTATATCTATTATTTTACTCTTGTGCATGGTTTATATATCTTAAGGGTTCTCATAATGATATATTTTATATGTCCTTCAGATGAATCGGGTAAGTTCCAAGTCAAAGATATGAATGTATACATCGAACCTCTTATAGATGATCTACTGAAGTTATGGAATGGCATAACTATGTATGACGTATCTAGACAAATACGAGAAAGGAAATTTCAATTCCATGCAATGGTTGTATGGACAATACATGATGCCCCTAGGTTAAATTCATTTTGTGGTTTGTAATTTTAAGTTCCACTTTAATTGCATTTAATGATATGGAGTAGTTAGAATAGTTTATATATGAATATATTTGACATAAATATTCCATATCTAAATATTGTAGGTCTTCAGACAAAGGGTAAATTTGCATGTCCAGTTTGTGGTCCTAAGATAAAATTTTGTCGTTTAAAAAGCTTAAGAAAGGAGGTGTTTGATGAGTATAGGCATTTCCTCTCTAAGAATCACAGGTATAGAACAATTGGAAAAAAAAATTCAATGGGAAGCAAGAGACTGCATTAAAACCACGGAGAATGACACCTCACCTTTGGAAGATGCAATACAATAGAAATCGTCATCATGGTACGTATGGATCATCGTATATGAATTGTTATGATTTTAATTTTTATTGTGAGTTGTTTACTATAGTGGCCATATTTGATTTATGATGTAATTTATTTATAAGCTAATATTCATGATGTCCATCGTGATCATGAAGGCATTAATGGGCTTCTACGAGGAATGAAAGGTTATCCTATTCAATTCAGCAGGTTTCCCTACTATGAGCACCTACAAATTTCTCATTTGTTTGATACAATGCATATTGGAAAGAATGTTACTGAAACCTTAGGGAAACTACTAGAGCTAAGGAGGGAGAAAGATAAAGTTGTGAAAGCTTTCAAAGACATTCAAGAAAGCAACCATGCAATGAAAGACGTCATCCAATTTCATACCAACGAAGAACAAGTTAATATAAACTCAATTCCATGGATGTTTACAGAGCAACAAAGCAATGTTGTCAAAGAAGTAATGCAGAAAATTAAATTTCCCACTCGATTTTGTGCAAACTTGAAGAATATCATAACCAAAAAGGTGATTTTGCGGGGATCAAAACACATGATTGGCATGTATTCATCAAGGTTATTATTATTGTTATGTCCATATAATTTTTTTTGTCAATTTCCTGTGTATATTATTTTTCTTGTTTGTATACTCTTTGTTTAATAAATGGCGTGGTTTGTATATTGATATAGTATGTTCTACGTCTCTCTCTCTCTCGGAGAACTTCAACAACAATGTCAAACAAGTTATATATAATCTTGGTAAATACATGAGGTAACTAGCGATTACTTGCATGTGCGTAGTGTTTCTTTAATTCTCCGTATAATTTATATTTGTTTTTTTTGTGCATTATTTCAGCATATATTGTAATTTAATGTTTATTTTTGTTAAATATTGTTATTGGTTTGCGTCAGTTGTAGATGGATGATATCTAAAGAAATCCATAAAGAAGATATAAGTATTGGAGGAGAGAAATTCCTCGTCTCATGTGTGAAATGCAGAAGCATCTACCATCGGCATTTTTCAATGCACAGGAACACTACCTCATACACCAAGTTGAGGAGATTGAGTTGTGTGGACCTATGCACTCAAGGTCCATGTGGATGGTTGAGAGGCACTTGAAATTTATGAAGGGTTTTGTGAGACAACGAGCACATGTAGAGGGTTCTAGGATGGAAGGATATATAGTATACCAAAACATGTTGTATGTTAGTGAATATCTTCCTATTTTAGCGTCAAAGCTCAATTTATGTCACATTTGTGATCCGAACTCCAATAACAAATTTGAAGGGGAAAGGTAGATTGAGGAACCTGAAAGGTAATTATTAGCTAGTGGATGTTTATTATATTCTTCATATTCTAATTGTATTTTCTAGTCATAATTGCTTCAATTAAGAGCATATACTTTGTTCAGGAAATTTACACCTTTCTTTCATTTTAATGGTTATTGTCATTAAATAGTTGGTCAAGAATGGGATGCAATTCATTTATACATCATCAATAATGTTGATTGGATGAAGGTATGGATTGAACGATGCGAAAAATCGGGTCATGGAATATCATGGGAAGGTGTGGTTTCATTGGTAAAAGCAACACAACGCAATGGAGATAGCAATCTAACAGAAAGGGAAATCGATTTGGCATATGGTGTAAGGTAAAATGGAAAGCATATAATTAATCAATCCCTCTAAATATTTTATTTTGCAAATTACATTTTGACACACATGTTCTTCTTTTCCATGTATTGCTGCATAAGGACTGAATGGTTGTGTAATCTTTTCGTGTATTGCTTATTGCAAGTAAAACACCATAAGGCTATGGTCTGCAATGGAGGTAGATATCGAATCAAAAAATTGGATGAAACAAAGAAAACATCAGATTCTGGGGTATCGGTTGTCTTTGAGGTTGCCAATGTTTCATCTAGAACTGACAAACATCCAGAAGTCTCAGAAAATCGATACTATGGGTATTTGGAATATATTATACAGTGTGGCTTTAAAGCATTTAAGGTAGTTCTATTCATTTTCAAATGGTACAGGTTATTATTGAATCAACGTGATCCCGATAGAACTATTATTGAACATAATAATGGATTTACCATGGTAAACACAAGGTTGTTTGAGCTAGGAATAGAGCCATATGTTCTTCCAAGCCAATGTCAACAAGTATTTTACTTAGAGTTTCTAGGTAAAGCGGGTTGGTCATTTGTTGTGAGACACGATCCAAGGGGAAGGCCGGTAAATTATAACCTAGACGATGCTAATGAAGAGGGTTTTCTAGAATAAGGATACGATGACGCGGAGCATGATCAACATGAGTTAGATGATGATGATGATCCAACAGAAGATGTACTCCAAGAAACATTTGAATCCGATGATGTAGCAAAAAATGCCAATGAAAGTTATACCAATGATGACATGATGAGCATAACTGATGATGATGACGATGATGATATGTCTAACCCTTACAATGTTGACTCTAGATCTGATGCTACAAATGATGACTTAGATGAATAATATGATGACATGGATGGTGAAGATGATGACTTATCCTCGTGATCATTGTCATCATCATTATCAATATTGTCATCGTTGTCATCAAAATCATAATTATCATCGTCGTCGTCGTCTTTGTCATCATCAAAATAATAATTATCATCATCATCTCCATCATCATGATCATCTTCATCGCCATCATCATCATTAAAATTAAACCTAGATCAAATTAATTACTTCATATCATCGTCATCGTCATTTGTAGCATCATCATCGTCTTCATCATTGTCATCGTCATATCGTCTTCATCATCATCATTGTCATTATCGTATCATATTCATCACTGTCATCCTCATCAAAATAATCATCACCAACATCATCATATTCATCATAATCGATGAATATGACATCGTTATCCTCATGATCATTGTCATCATCATTATAAATATTGTCATCGTCGTCATCAAAATCATAATTATCATCATCATTGTCGTCTTCGTCGTCATAAAATCATAATTATCATATCGTCTTCATCATCGTCATCACCATCATCTTCATCGCCATCATCATCATTAAAATTAAACCTAGATCAAATTAATTACTTCATATCATCGCCATTGTCGTCTATAGCATCGTCATTGTCGTCATCATCATCAACGATGAAATATAATGAAAGGTAAATATTTAATTAGACCTATTCTTTTATCTCATTTCTTTTTAAAAAGAGTTACAGACATCATCATCATCATCATCTTTATGAACATCATCATCATGTGGTTCATCATTGTCATCATCCTCACCATCCTCATCGTCATCATGAAAATCATCATCATCATCATCATATTCATCATTATCAACATCATCTCCATCATCATCATCATCATCATCATCATCATCATCATCTTCATCATCATCATCTTCTTCTTCATGAACATCATCATCATGTGGTTCATCATCGTCATCATCGTCACCATCCTCATCATCATCATGAACAACATCATCATCATCATCATCTTCATCATCATCATCATCATCTTCATCATCATCTTCATTAACATCATCATCATCATCTTCATCATCATCAACATCATCATCATCAACATCATCATCATCACACATCATCATCATCATCATCATCTTCATCACACATCGTCGTCATCATCATCATCATCATGTGGTTCATCATCTTCATCATCATCTTCATAATCTTCATGAACATCATCATCATGTGGTTCATCGTCGTCATCATCATCATGAACACCATCATCTTCATCATCATCAACATCATTTTCATCATCATCATCATCACCATCTTCATCATCATCTTCATCATCATCGTCAACATCATCATCATCATCATCAACATCATCATCCATCAACATCATTATCATCCATCATCATCATCGTCGTCGTCGTCATCATCATCACCAACAACATCGTCGCCATCAGCATCATCATCATCATCAACAACAACATGGTTAGCATTTAATTCATCATTTCATATGATATCAAGACGGTCACCACCATCATCATCATCATATTCTTCTTCATCATCATCATTGTCGTCATCTTCATCATCATCATCTTCGTCTTCATCATCAGCATCATCTTCATCTTCATCCTCATTTTCATCAGCATCATCATCATCATCATCATCATCATCATAATGATCAGCATCATGGATAACATCATGATCATCATCGACATCCTCATCCTCATTACCATAGATTCACTGCACACATAAAGACTCACATAGATGCACCCCCCTCTTTGTATATAAAAATAAATAAAACATAGTATAAATAAATAAATAAAATAAAACACATATAAATAAAATGTAGTATATATATATAAATAAATAAAATAAAGCATAAATAAATAAATAAATTAAAACATAAAACAATACATATAAATAATAATAAAACAATTATTTATAATATATATATATATATATATATATATATATATATAAATAAAATAACAAAAACATAAAAGCACAAAAAAACACTAACTGTGGAGTGCTATTTTCCTTTCAGCTTCACGAGAAAGCTTCTTCTATGCATCTCGTCGGGTGCTTGTGTTCAGTGATCATGAGAAATATTTCCTCTGTGCTGTGCATCTCATCGAGTGCTTGTCGTTTAGTGATCAAGGGTCAATCTACCCAACTTGCCGGAGAACAATATCAGTGGGAGCAACGATTTGGACCAGCCACGAAGAGTAAGGAGAGTGGATAATTGTGGTTTTGTAGCGGACAAGGAGGCCAATTGTTAGTTGAGACAATGGACCCCGAAATGGTGAGTATCGTGCCCTAATTCATGTCTATTTTTAAATTGTTAATATAGTCCTACAAATCTCCATGGTTTCTTAGCCAATAGAGGAAAGGCTTAGACCCAGGTTGTGCAGGGTTGGTACGTTTCAATCCCGCCTTCTCAATTTAGGCTTTGGATAAAGCAAACCCCCATTTTTATGGGGTCGAATGGTCCTCGCTCTCTTGTCCAGTGGTGATGTGTTCCTTCTCACTCAGTTATGGTGAACGGGATCTTGTGTGGGTGAGCAATTAGACACCTCCTTTATATACCTTTCCTACTTGATTACTTTACTTTTACCAACAACCCAAAGGGTCTCTATCTATACTACCTGCTTCTTCACCAAATTGAATCCTTCCTTATCAGCTTTCAAACATGGGTTTTCTTCGTTGTGCATGCATTTACATTGATCAGCTAATGAAAGACCCAATTTGACAGTTTCAACTAACCCACATTTGACCCACATTGGCTGATATGGATTCTGAAGTCTATCCAGTATGAGCATTACAATTAGTGGACGAACCCATCACATTTTGGTTCGCATTCAAATTAGTTTGATTGTTTTTATGTGAGTTATCTTAGCAACTGGTTCCCAAATAAGCTATTTGTAACACCTTGGTTTTGACCCCGTTTGCAAGAAATGTACATGATGTATATATCCTAATGAATCGTGGTGTGGAGCTAAAGGCAAAAGCCCCACCATCGATTTAGTTGTGTTATGTTTCGGGGAACAGAATCGTTGCCGATGGTCTATCATGGTATACAACATATATTAAGTTTTTTCATCATGTAAATATGCATCTTTAATTAAATAACCCAACCAGCTATGTTCGCGGCAACTAAATTGAGAAGGGGCGTGATTTTCCTAAGGATAAAGGGGGGGGGTGTCAAACCTTGAGCCATGAGGGAAAATCCATGTGTCACCACCCTGTTTGATTTTCCCATCTTTCCTTGTCTTATCCAACTACCACTTTAATGCTCTACAGAGTAGTTGAGGCAGTTATTGCTAGGGAGTGGAGTGTGGCAGATTGTCAGTCCTTTCCCACACGCACACTCCACCAGTGAAATCGAACCTCATGATGGGTAGAATAAATGACTACGGCCATCATTCCAATCTCCCCACGATGGTACTGAAACACTCACGCACCTCCAACTTTCCATCCTCCATTGTTGTTCATCCTCATGCAAAAAAAAAAACGTCCTATGTCTCTTACAGAGGATTCCTTTTCCTGTTTTGGTCTCACAGAGGCAAGGGAAGGAGCCGTTTTTTTTCCACTGTCATTCACATTTTCCATAGAGAGGAATCTGGTGTTTCCATCCGTAATTGGGATCTGGTGTAAATATTCTCTCACGCACTGGGTTCTACATTTTTTTTATTCACACAGTAAGCTGGGGGCCGTTCGGTCACTATCACCCACAATTTTTTCCTGTGGAGAGCCATTTTCACGCTCAGGGACTGTGTACTGTATTTTCTTCCCCAGTCTGGTCTGTGTAATTTTTACCCTGTGGGATTCGTTGTGCAGAAAGGATTGTTGTTCCCCACATTTGTTGGCTGAGTATGCTGTTACATTTTGGGGCTGCTGTAGATTGTTTTGGAGTCATTTTGGCCATGATAGGGCCAAGAACGACTCAGGAGTTGTTTTCCTTGCCCAAGCTGTGAACCGCTTGTGTGAATGCGTGTATGCAATGGTTGGTCTTCGGACTGTGATGGAGGAGGGATGAGGGCTTGGTTTTCTTGATAAACTTGGTGTGTTTGGAAACCACATAGACAGAGCTAGAGATCTGGCATTCTTCTCTACAACCCCTAAATAGCACTGGAAGGGAAGTCAAGGCCTGAGGGACTGTGTAGCAGAGAAGGGACTGATTCCTTGTGTTGGGTGTGTGTGGGTATCATAGAAGTCGGGCTAGTTCTGGTGTAGGTGTTCCTAGCTCTGTAATGGGCTCACCAGCTTAGCATTTAGCCTTTCCTAGCTCTTGGATGGCCTGATAAACCTGACCATGTTGGTTTGTCTATCTTGTTGATGGCCTGATAAACCCACGTGTGTTGGCTTGGCTGTGTTTTGTGTATCCTTTGCTATGTGTAAGCCTGCTTGTTCCTTATTCCTTAGGGAATCATGCCCAGCTTGGGGGTGGCAACATTGCTGAGAGATTTAGGAGCATGATAGCCTATGGTTGGGTGGAACGTTGCAGTGACGTAGTTGGTTGTGGGATGAGTTCTTTATGAGATAAGTAACCTTGTCTATTTTATTTCTGAAATCATATTTATTGTTAATGATTATGATGAACATGTTGAATGAATGAATGAATGTATGTTTGCTTCCACTGTGTATGTGAAAGATTATGCATCTTAGCATGTTTTATGTTCAAGCATTTCGTTATATATACATATCCATGTTCATGGGGTAGTTTTCCCGGATGGTTAACGCCATGGTAGCATCCTCTTTTCCGGTCGGAGGGTCAGGGACGCTACAGTGTGGTATCAGAGCTCATGTTGTAGCATGGGCCTGAATTTACCACGAATATGCAGTGACAGAGGCAGGTTGCCTTCTGCCTAGCGGCAATCAGAAAAATTTGGATAGAAAAGCCTCAATCTTCAAAAATTTTCTAAGTGCTGGAACCATTGGCCCATCGAAAGACTTAGTGACAAGTTCTTCTAATGCAGTGGAGCACTTAGTGGAAAGGCCACCCAATGGCCAATGTGGCAGAAGACAGAGGAGAGGGAAATTTAGGAAATTTTCTAAGTGTTTGGCCATCGGCACATCGAAACACCTAGACAGGTGGATCCCCAATACTTAGCCAATTGAGCGCCACCGTTGCAGATGCCTAGACCACTATGCTCTTGATGGGTAGAGCCTATGACCACCGACGCAGTAAATAAAATTCAAAATTTTTCTAAGTAACGAAAACATCAGCCATTGGAAGTAGAAAGTGGTTCATGCGCCCGCCGTTTCGGAAGCCTAGAGCACTAGCCTTCCGACGAGAAGAGGCTGTTGATACCAATCAGGTTATGCCTCAGTAGATTGGGCCATTGATTGGAAGTAGATTGAAGATGATGGGCCGCCATTGCGGCTGCTGGTGGAACTATTTCACCGACAAAAAGAAGAGAATTGAGCCAATCAAGCGGCAAAAAGGAATACTAAAGGGAAAAATTCAAAAATTTCTCTAAGTCCTGGAATCGTCGGTCATCGGCAATGGTTAGTTGAACACATTGCCGACACCTAGTTAATTCAGTTGCCGATGAGCTATGTTGGATGAAGTTAGTGGATTGAACATCCGCCGTTGCGGCTGTCTAATGGACTATCCTTCCAAAGGTTAGAGGCTTTGACCACTGATAATGGATAGAGCTTCCAACAGTCGATGAGTTTATGGTCCGCAGAACCCGCAGTGGGATCACTACCCGTCGTTGCAGCCATTTAGTGGACTATCCTCCCGATGAACAGTGCACTAGACCGTCGATACATCGAAAGAAGCTAGCTTTTTTTACTGCTGAGATGTTGGAATTCAGTTGGGAAGAGGCCCGATTTGGAAAAAGGAAATTTTGAGTTTTCAGTGGGATTTCTTAGCAGAATTTGACTGTTTTTCAGTAGTATTTTCAGTGGTTTTTCAGTGGATTTTCAGGGCTGAAAAGGAGAAAGTGGCAACAATATTATGCACCAGATTGCACCAAAATCATAGATTTGCAAAAAAAATCCCCCTTGACCCTCGTCATCCGCCTTAGACAGACATTCTTTGATGAAGAAAATCTTGTGTTTGGGAAAATTCGTTATTTTATGATTTTTCTAGGAGAAGGTAAGTAATTCTGATTTAAATCAATGTTATGCATCTAACAATTGTGTTAATAAAATATTTGCGGAATCATAGTCACCTTCAAAGGTAGTATTCCAGGTAGTGCAGTTTGGTAAGTAAGTGGTGGTTCAGTTATGAGAACCCATGACGGGTATGATGCTCAGGATTCCTTTAGCGTGCGCATGATGCCATGGAAGAAAATGTCCGTAACGAAAATTATGACATAGATTATAATGGAAGGAGATTCCAAGAGACACCATTAGATGTTGCAGCCACCATGAGAAGATTGATTAAAGCCTAGGAAGAGCAACATCAGCTGAATGCTGCTATGTTGCAGAGTTTGATAGACTTACAGAGAAAGATAGACTCTTGACGAGGTACAGCAAGACCAGAAGGCAGTAAGAGCAGTACTAGGAGAAGGAGAAGAACTTCTAGTGAATCATCTGACTCTGAAGAATTCAGCAGGGATTCAAGTTCTTCTTCTCATAAAAGAAAAAGAAAGAGACACCATAGGGATCACTCTCAGGATGAATTTAAGAAGGCTAAACCTCCTACATTTGATGGTGAGGTAAAGACTGGACAAGAAGCTGAAGCTTGACTTCTTGGAATAAAGAAGTACTTTCAAGTGCATGATTATTCGGGAAACATGAAGGTAAGGGTTTCCATATTCAATCTGAATGGAAGGGCATCCATATGGTGGGAACACTTCAAGCAAGTAAAGAGGATCAGTGAAAGGAGACTGAAGTGGAAACAATTCAAGAAGTATTTCAAGCATAAATACCTCTCTGACAGGTATTATGATGACAAGATTAAGGAGTTCCATGAGATGATATTGGGACAGCACACCATGGAAGAGTATGAAAATAAGTTTTTGGAGCTATTGAGGTATGCCTGGTACATTAGAGATGAAAAAGTGAAGGTCCAACGTTTTCTGAGTGGATTGCCTCAGTATTACAAAGATAGAATTGAGTTTTATGAACCTAGAACTCTTGAAGAAGCAATAAGGAAGGCTAAGTATTGCTATGAGCAAATAAAAGGTAAATTGGATTACCATAAAGCATGGAAGGACAAGAAGAATGAGAAGTTTGACCAAAGAAAGAAAGGTTTCAAACCTTCTAACTTCAGGAATCAGTAGACGCATACATCCCAAGTTGCGAGTAAGCTAATTGGAGTGATAGGAGAAAAACCTAAGGATCCACAACAGAATAGAGGACCACTCCAATGTTGAAAATGTGGAGGACCCCACATGCGCAGAAATTGTCCACTTGAGAATGAGAGTGCAAGGTCAACTTACAACATTCAAGAAGAAAAAACAATGGGTCAAGTAGCAAGGGCAGTCCCTAGGATTTATGCAGCACTAGAGGACCGTCAAGCAGATCACCTGTCAACTGTGGTTGAGGTAGCAGGTAAGATTGTTGATCAATCTATTTCTATTTTGATTGACCTTGGTTCTACTCACAGTTACATTACTCCTAGAGTAGTGGAGATTTGTGCTTTTAAGAAAGTAAAGCATAGGAATTCTTGGTTAGTTCAGCTAGCCACTGGAACTAAGAGAAACGTTAGTGAAGTGGTAGAGAAATGTCCATTGGTCATGAATGGATTGGTCACTTGCGTAGATCTGAATGTTCTACCACTTGGTTCCTATGATGTTCTCATTGGAATGGATTGGTTAGAATCCCATAGGGTGAAGCTTGAATGTTACAATAATACTTTTGAATGCATGAATGAAGAAGGGAACCTAGTAATTGTGAAAGGTATTCCGAAGGTGATTTCAGTACGGCAAATTTTAGCAATGCAATTTAAGAAGTTCTGTAGGAAAGGTTGCCAGTTGTATGCAACTCATATTTTGGAAGCAATAGAGGATGAAACTCCTAGGTTGGAGGACTACCAGGTGTTACAGGAATTCAAGGATGTGTTTCCTAATGAGATTCCAGGGCTTCCTCCAAAGCGGGACATTGATTTCACAATTAAACTTGTTCCAGGAGCAGCACCAATGTCCAAGACACCCTACAGGATGAGTACACCATAGATGCTAGAGTTGAAGATGCAACTACGAGCGTTGTTGGAAAAGAAGTATATTCGGTCAAGTGTGTCTCCTTGGGGAGCACCAGTTCTGTTTGTAAAGAAGAAAGATGGTACACTCAGGTTGTGTATTGATTTTAGACAATTGAACAAGGTCACTGTGAAGAATAAATATCCTTTGCCTAGGATTGATGACCTATTTGATCAAATGAGAGGAGCAACGGTATTTTCCAAAATCGACTTGAGGTCTTGTTACCATCAGGTGAGAATCAAGGATGAAGACATTCATAAGACAGCCTTCAGGACAAGGTATGGGCATTATGAGTTTGTAGTGGTACCATTTGGTCTCACAAATGCACCAGCTACATTTATGTGCCTTATGAATAGTGTCTTCAGCAGATATTTGGACAAGTTTGTTCTTGTTTTCCTTGATTACATTCTGGTTTATTCTAAGAATGAGGAAGAACATGAAGAGCATTTGAGATTGACATTGAAATTGCTCAGGGAGCATCAGCTGTATGCAAAATTGAGCAAGTTTGACTTCTATAGAGATAGAATTCAGTATTTGGGTCACATTATCTCAAAGGAGGGTATATCTATGGACCTTAGAAAGATTGAAGCCATTATAAATTGGCCTACTCCAAGAAATGTGACAGATGTAAGATCTTTTATGGGACTTGCAGAATACTACCAGAGGTTCATTGAGGGATTATCCAAAGTTGCACATGCCATCACTTCTTTGCAAAAGAAGGGGATGAAGTTTGAATGGACATCGAGGTGTGAAGAAAGCTTCCAGGAGTTGAAGAATCTTCTCACCAGTGCACCTGTATTGAAAGTTGCAGATTCGGAGAAAGATTTTGTGGTGTGTACCGATGCATGCAAACAAGGGCTTGGAGGAGTCCTTATGTAGGACAATCATGTGATATGTTATGAGTCAAGAAAGCTGAAGGAGCATGAGAAGAAATATGCCACTCATGATCTAGAGCTTGCAGCCATAGTACATGCTCTCAAGATGTGGAGACATTACTTGATGGGTAGGAGATTTGAGCTCAGAACAGACCATTGTGGTCTGAAGTATCTATTTGATTAGCCTACTCTGAACGCTAGGCAAGCAAGATGGCTGGAATTTTTATGTGAGTTTGATTTCGAAATCAAGCACATAAAAGGAAAAGAAAATAAGGTAGCTGAAGCACTCAGTAGGAAGGTGCAAGAAATGCATGTGGCATCTCTTAGTATTTTCCAATCAAATTTGAGGTAGCAAATTGTTAGTCATGCTGCTGGAGATGAATTGTATGAGCAGGTAAAAGATAAATTGCAGCAGCAAAGCCTTCAGAAGAGGTATGAGGGATATAAATTGGAAGAAGATGGACTTCTCACTTATAAAGGTATAATTTGAATTCCAGATGTAGCAGATTTGAGGAGAGTTGTTATGGATGAAATCCATCAAACTCTGTATTCTAGTCACCCGGGATACCAGAAGACAATTGCTACAGCTAGAAAACAATACTTTTGGCCAGGAATGAAAAAGGATATGGATGAATACATTTCAAGGTGCATGAAATGTTAGCATGTAAAGGTGGAGCATCAGCACCCAGCATGTTTGTTGCAACCTTTGCCAGTTCCAGAATGGAAATGGGAAGTTATTTCCATGGATTTTATTACAGGATTGCCGATGACTTGGAGACAACATAATTCCATCATGGTTGTGGTAAACAAGTTGACAAAGGTAGCACATTTTATACTGGTTAATTCTACGCATGAAGTGGATGACATTGCAAAGATATTCATGAAGGAGATTTTTAAATTGCATGGATTACCTAAGGCAATAGTCTCCGACAGAGATGTCAAGTTCACTTCCAATTTTTGGAAGGGGTTGTTTGCAGATTTCGGTACAAAGCTAAACTTCAGCACTACATACCATCCTTAGATAGATGGGCAGATAGAGAGAGTTAATCAGGTGCCCGAGGACATGCTTCACATGTACGTGATGGACAAACCAACCAAGTGGGAAGATTACTTACGCTTGGTAGAGTTTGCTTACAACAATGGACAGTAGGCATCCTTGGGGATGAGTCCGTATGAAGCTTTGTATGGAGGAAGGTGTAGGACACCAGTGACTTGGGATAACCCAGTGAACAAAATTGTGCTTGGACCAAAATTGCTCAAGGAAATGGAGCAAGAGGTTGTAAAGATACGCAGAATCTGAAAGCAGCATAGGACATATAGAAAAGCTATGCAGATAAGCATAGGGTGAACAGGGAGTTTAGTGTTGGGGATCATGTTTACCTCAGAGTGAGAGAAAATAAGAGTTCCTTAAAGCTTGGAAGTTGTGCCAAGATATCACCAAGATATTGTGGGCCATTTGAAGTGCTTGAAAGAATAGGGCCAGTTGCATATAGACTTGCATTGCCTGCTAGCACTAGAGCTCATAATTTTTTTCATGTTTCTTTTCTTAAGAAATATGTACATGATCCTAACCATGTGATTAATTGGGATGTGATTCAAGTGGAACCCGAGGGAGAGTTCCAAATCGAGCCAATGCGCATCCTCGACAAGAAGGTCACAATGCTCTGGAACTGGGCCATAAGTCAGGTAAAGGTGCAATGGGAGCACTACGGACCTGAAGAGGCTAAATGGGAGCTAGAGGATGCCATGCGGTTGGCACATCCATTTTTGTTCAATTCTGCAGAGCACTGAGGTGATACCAGTGTAGCATTTTGTTCAAATTTTGTAAAGCACTGAGGACAGTGCTATTGAAGGGGGAGGGGAATGTAACACCCTATTTTTGACCCCATTTTCATTAAATGTACATGATGTATATATCGTAATGAATCGTGGTGTGGAGCTAAAGGAAAAATCCCCACCATCGATTTAGTTGTGTTATGTTTCGGCGAACAGAATCGTTTTCAATGGTCTATCGTGGTATACGACATATATTAAGTTTTGCCATCATGTAATATGCATCTTTAATTAAATAACCCAAACAGCTATGTTCGCGGAAACTAAATTGAGAAGGGGCATCATTTTCCTAAGGATAAAGGTGGGGGGGATGTCAAACCTTGAGCCATGAGAGAAAATCCATGTGTCACCACCCTGTTTGATTTTCCCATCTTTCCTTGTCTTATCCAACTACCACTTTAATGCTCTACAGAGTAGTTGAGGCAGTTATTGCTGGGGAGTGGAGTGTGGTAGGATTATTAGTCCTTGCCCACATGCACACTCCACCAGCGAAATCTAATCTCATGATGGGCAGAGGAAATGACTACGCCCATCATTCCACTCTCTCCACGATGGTGCTAAAATACTCATGCACCTCCAACTTGCCATTCTCCATTGTTATTCATCCTCACGCAAAAATAAAACATCATGTGTCTCCAACAGAGGATTCCTTTTCCCGTTTTGGTCTCACGCAGCTAAGGGAAGGAGCCGTTTTTTTTCCACTGTCATTCACATTTTCCACAGAGAGGAATCTGGTGTATTTCCATCCGTAATTGGGATCTTGTGTAAATATTCTCTCACGCACTGGGTTCTACATTGTTGTTACTCACACAGCAAGCTGGGGGCCGTTTGGTCACTATTACCCACGATTTTTTCATCTGGAGAGCCATTTTCATGCTCAGGAATTGTGTACTATATTTTCTTCCCTAGTGTCGTCTGTGTAATTTTTCCCCAGTGGGATTCATTGTGCAGAACGGGATGTTGTTCCCCACATTTGTTGGCTGAGTATGCTGTTACATTTTTGGGCTGCTGTAGATTGTTTTGGAGTCATTTTGGCCACGATAGGGCCAAGAACGACTCAGGAGTTGTTTTCCTTGCTCAAGCTATGAACTATTTGTGTGACTGCGTGTATGCAATGGTTGGTCTTCGGACTGTGATGGAGGAGGGATGAGGGCTTAGTTTGCTTGATAAACCTGGTGTGTTTGGAAACCACACAGACAAAGCTAGAGAGTTGGCTTTCTTCTCTACAACCCCTGAATAACACTGGAAGGGAAGTCAGGGGCTAAGGGACTGTGTAGCAGAGAAGGGACTGATTCCTTGTGTTGGGTGTGTGTGGGTGTCATAGAAGTCCAACTATTTCTGGTGTAGGTGTTCCTAGCTCTGTAATGGGCTCAGTAGCTTATCATTTAGCCTTTCCCAGCTCCTAGATGGCCTGATAAATTTGACCATGTTGGCTTGGTTG
>LPNX010274970.1:360492-382039 GCA_001517045.1 Pseudotsuga menziesii | reverse complement strand
ATGATGTTTGGGTCTTGAAGCAAGTACTAGGTTTTTTTATGTCCTCCATTTTTTATTTGATGATTTTATGCCAATTTTCACCGTGTCTGATTTTTTTTTGCCCATCTTACAATTAACATGATAAGATGACCTTTGTGGTTTAGACAGTTTGTTAGATTTAGAATTATTCCCTGGTGTGAGTGATATTTGATGTTTCGTTGCCCTTTTTCCATCCCTTTGTTTCATCAAATCATTGAGGAAGGCATGATATAGTTAATTTAAGAGCCTTTTGATTTGTGCGAATAGTCTTTTTTGGTTCTTTCTACTATGGGATTGCCTTAGGGTTGCCTTAGGGTTGAAAATTAGTATGGGAAAAAAAGTTAGCGTTGCCTTAGGGTTGAAAATTAATATGGGAAAACAAGCATCATCAAGGCAAGCTAAAAGGAATAAATCAGCAAATATTACAGACTGATATAAATGTATTTAAAACATTCTTTTCATTCGTAAACGTGCCAAGTAGCAGATCTAGAAATGTCCTCTCTTCACCACCATGGATTAGATATATATATGTGTGATTGTTGTAGGTTACCACTAGGAAATATTCTTCTAAATTGCTGGCTTATGCACTACAGAGTAGCACTCATGAAGAGGTTAAAACATCCACTCTACAAGATCTCCAAGAACTCAACATCATTATTTGTCCATTACTGTAAAGGCATTGTGCTAGAATATTTTCTTGGACTTGTTTATTTCACGGTGAAGTTGAACGTAAATGATAAACAGAGAGGAGCACTAAGCAAGCTATAACACTTTGTAGTAAATCGAATGAGTAGAGATATAATGTTTGCAGCATTCTGCATACATCCTTCACTTGAATGATGTTAGTTCTTGGCGATCATTTATAGTGGATGTTTTAAACTCTTCAGTGCTACTCTGTGGTCCATATATATATATATATATATATAGTCCATGGTGGTGAAGAGCGGACATTTCACTTCAATGATGTTTGGGTCTTGAAGCAAGTACTAGGTATTTTGATGTCCTCCATTTTTTATTTGATCATTTTATGCCAATTTTCACTGTGTCTGATTTTTTTTTGCCCCTCTTGCAATTATTGGGATAAGATTACCTTTGTGGTTTAGACAGTTGGTTAGCTTTATAATTGTTCCATGGTGTGAGTGATATTTTATGTTTCCTTGCCCTTTTTCCATCCCCTTGTTTTCATCAAATCATTGAGGAAGGCATGATATGGTTAATTTAATAGCCTTTTGATTTGTGGGGTATAGTCTTTTTTGGTTCTTTCTACTATGGGATTGCCTTATGGTTGCCTTAGGGTTGAAAATTAGTATGTGAAAACAAGTTAGTGTTTCCTTAGGGTTGAAAATTGATATGTGAAAACAAGCATCATCATGAATATACATACTAGATCAGCATAAAACTTTGTTTCATAGAGCAGTATGGGTGCACAATAGAAGACTACAAATCAATGATAAGTTAGGGATAATCTTCATTATAAAAGAAACTTTGGGTAGGAAAAACAGGGTATCAATTCATCCTCCATTGGATTCCTTCAACCATTCATATCACTCCCCTTCATTCATAGGTCTCAAATATTTACTTTCGGAACAAATTACTTATACAGTTCGATCAAAGCCATCAACTGTGCAAGATACTGAAAGTAAGGATAGTGTTTCATGTTTCACTTTTGTTGTCAAAAGGAATACTGAAAAGTTAGGAAGTACCAAAGCTAGTCATTATGTGCACGTGGACTTAATGTAGGGAGAGAAGTCATGTCTAATTTTTTTTCTTGAATGGGAGTAATGATGAAACCACAATAGTGGTTTATAGATGGCAATCACAGGGCAACTGTCCAACATTGGGAAGAATCATTGCACTAATAGGGGCCCTTAATGCAGAACAAACTTGGTATTTTAGGGCCAACTGGGGTTGTTACTTCTCTTGTGCACATGTCCAGATATTTTTAGGGTTGTTTTGTGACCTACGGATGCAAGGAAAGCCACCAAAGACTATTATTTGCTATTGATCTCCTTCAAGATACTGTCGAGAATCACCTAAAGCATAATCCAACTTGGTTTATAGGGTCTAAAATTAAATGGTATTGGTTTTATTTAGGTTTGTTTACCCCCATTTTGTGGAGAAAAGCACCCAGAATTCATGATACTTCTATAAATTGTTGTTTAGGAGGTTGGAAGAGCCCTTATTTATTCCCAGAATAAAGGTTTGAGGCTATTGGAGTGCCCAGGCCTGCTCTTTATGTCCATATCTATGCCCATAATTTTTTGTTAATGTCATTTCAACCCTCAAATTCAACCAAACATTTCTCAAAGCCTTTTTTTCCATTGTTCATCACTTTTCATAGGGCTATTCATGCCCAAAATGCCTTTTAACCCTCCAATTTGGCCCAGATTTAAAGGTACACCTGTTTGGTGATGGATAAGTGCATAAGGGTGCCCAAGATGGTTAAATAGGGTTGCTTCATACCCCTTTTTACTGCCAAATAGGTTTGTTTGTGCCTAGAATTCATGTGGATGCTGCTATAAGGCATATGAATGAGATTTTAGGGTTGCTTTCACCCACAGATTTCTTATTTTCACAGCCAAAATTGCAAAGACCACATCCTATTTCCATTGATAATCATCTTTTATTGCTGCAATGTGCCCAAATCTAAAATTTGGCCTAATTATAGCTGATTTGAGATGCTTTATTGTTTGTTGTGACCTCCAAAATGCTCCCAAAGTGCTCAGATTTGTCCCTTTGATGCTCATACTTGATTCTAGAGTTGTTTATGCCCATAGGACTGCCCAAAATTGCTCCTAGTGTGACATTGAAAATACCAAGTTTGTTCTGGAAGCGCTAAATATGGCCAATTCACCTTGGTGTACTGGTTTATTGTTAGAGGAAGGCCTTCTCTCATTAGTTGAGGAACATTCACCCTTGGAGACACATGCATATGGGTAGTGTTCAGCCATACCAAAGGAGAAATTCATCATTTGAAGCATGCTTACACTCTTTTATACACCATTTCATGAGAGATATTACATGCTTGGAGGTTACTCATTGAGCTAGTCCACTTGGAAGGTTGTTCACTTGGTTCATGCCCTATTTTGTGAAGAACGTTTTTGTATTTGGGGGTTGCTTTATAGATTGACTATTTTTCACATGGGTGGCATCTAGGGCCTGCACAGCAAGTTGTGTTTTACTCCAAATAGTGTTATGATGTATAGGAATCCTACAAAGCTAATTGACTCGACAATGAAGTAGGTTTAGAGTCTCGATGTTTATATTTCTAGGTTAATTTTTTTTTTTGAATTTAAGTGTCATGTGTGTGACCTATGCATTCCCACATTCACTTAGTCAATTTAGTATGGATTAGGACAAATTAACCATTTTGTTACCAATCCATTCAGTCATACCCTAATTTGCTTGGTTCAGTACCAAACTTGTCACTTGAATCGTTTCAAAGGCTGAGTCAGCTCAGTTGGGGGTCAACTCAATTGACTTGGCCACCTCGGTAGAAACACACTTGATTAAATCTACAACTATTATTGTTGAAAAGGGGGCAGGCCAGTAAAAGGAAAAGACAATGTTAGGAAAAAGGAAATGCAAGCAATAAGTGAGAATGGAGAATTGTATGTAACTAAAAGAGGGACATACATAATAATTTTTAGGGCATACATTAGAATTTTTTAGATTTTCTAGTGTACTATTGTAGGAATTACACTATGCAAATAAGGCATTGACTTGATAGTCACAATCCCATTAGTATCATAAATTATGGGAGAGATCAGAAAAACATCCCTACACAAATATTAACTGATAAGTATGGTTTTGGTGTTTCATTTGGAGAATAAAATCCTATAACAATAGTTGTTATTATGACTCTTAAAGGGTCCTAGATGAGATCTATGCACTTTTAGGCCCTTCAAATTTCAAGCAAAATAAGCCATAAACAACAAGTATGTGCACCCTAGAAAACATGGAAATGATCATAAAACATATTAGGTAAAATGGATAATCATCTACAACATCACAACATCATTCATGGGAAAACTAAAAACCACTTACACTACAACAAAAAATGGATTTAGCGTCGAATTTAGCACCAGATTTTAGTGTAATTTTTTCCCAATTATGGTGAACAATACGGCGCTAAACCTGGCGCCATTGTACATTTTCGTAAAATGCCATCTATTGCATCCTTTTTTGCGTCCTTTTTAACCTCCATTTTTGCGTCCATTTTTGTGCCCAATTTTTTACATCTTTTGTTACGCCTTAATTTGCGCCCAATTTTGCAACTTCTATTGCATCTTTTTTTGCGTCCTTTGTTACATCCTTGTTTGCACCCAATTTAATGCTCAGTTTTGCATCCAATGTTGCATCTTATTTTGATCCTAGTTTTTCATCGAGTTTTGCACCCAATTTTGCACCATGTTTTGCATAAAATTATGTGTCCAATTATGCATCTAACGTTGCATCCAATTTTCGGCCCAATATTGCGTCTAGTTTTGCATCCAATTTTACTTATAATGTTGCATCCCCATTTGCATATAATTTTGTATCTTGTTTTATGTCTTTTTTTGTATCCATGTTTGTGCCTAATGTTTCATCTCGATTTAGGTCATATTTTGGATCTAGGTTTGCACCTAGTGTTGCATCCTGGTTGATGTCTTTTTTTGCATCTATGTTTGAGCCCAATGTTGCACCCCATGTTGCGCCTAGTTTTCCGCCCATGTTTGTATCTAATATTGCATCTAGTTTTGTGTCCAATTTTGCATCCAATCTTGCATTCAATATTACTTCTAGTTTTACATCCAATGTTTTGTCCCATCTTGCATCCAATATTGTGTCTCGTCTTAAGTTTTTGTTTGCGCCAAGTGTTGCTTCCAGTTTTTCACCTGGTGTTATGCTTGGTTTTATGTCCATCGATACACCATATTTTGTGCTCAATTTAATGTCCAATTTTATGTCTAGTTAGGAGTCCACTTCTGCATCTATTGTTGCATCTAGTTTTGGACCTAGTATTGGATCTAGTTTTGAGTCATTAATTGTGTCTAGTGTTGAGTCTCTTTTTGCATCCAATTTTGTGTTTAGTGTGACATCCATTTTTGTTTCCACATTTGCATCTGACATAAGGTCGATTTTTGCATCCAATTGTGTGTTTGGTGTGACATCCAATTTTACATCATCTTTTGCATTTAGTGTTGCATCTAATATTATCCATATTGCACTACTACATTTTTAACCTTTAGAAATAGATTGCAATATCATTAGGGCATGGAGGAATCGAACCACCAACTTCCTGCTTGTAAAGCAGGCACTCTTCCAATGAGCTAACACCCTTTAGGAATCGGGAAGAGGAACAATATTAACAACAAAATATCCTAAACAATTACACAATCTATTAAAGTGGTCTGCAAAAGGGTCTTAAATAACAACATAATGTATTGATGCATACCTAATAACCTAAACTTGATATGGACAAAGAATAATGGATGTGTTTAAGAAATAGTTGTAGAATCCAATTGAGGATATGTGTTTCTATATAAATGTTGTTATTCATTGATGATGTGTTTTTTTTCAGCAATAGGATGGTAAGAGAAGAACTCGTGAATGGTTACTAAAATAAAATGCCTATTATGAGCATCATATATGATATAATGAATATTTTAACAATGAACACCAACAAAGACAATTTATATTATGTGCATTATTTATAATCTCAAAATTAGTAAGATGTCAATTGGGAAAAATATCATACTGGTTTCCACAATTGATAAGGCCACAAGGAGGTAGATGAAGTTGAAGGGTTTCTCATCTTACTAACGATTGTTCCATCAAGATATTCTGAAGGGGCATTCCATCACTTCATCAAATTATTAATTTAATTAGAAGTAAATTAATATTAAAATTGATAATATTAATAATAAATAATATTAATTATTTTTATTGATATTAATAATATCATTAATATTTAAAAATCAATAATGTTTAATATTGATCATGTTTAAAAATATTATTTAATATTAATACAATCCTAAGTTCAAATTAATCTGCTAAAGGTTCATAACTGTGGTCCAAGATTTACTTAATTTCCATATGTCATTGTCATCTCTATAGCCTCCCAGACACTACTCTTTGTGTAGTGGTCAATGCCAATAATAACCCTTGCATTCTCTATACCGAAATCATGGTGTTTAGAGGATTTTGAATGTTATGCCAATGTCGATTTCTTTATCCTTTCATGAATGATGTCCGCTTCCTTCAACCTTGTATGTACCAATCGCACTGTCTCACCAATATAAACCTTTCCACAATCCTTGCAAGAAGTAGCAAGATATAAAATCCTTGCAAGAAGAAACAGTGCATTAGGTAATGTACATCAATACAATAGAGATATGATTATGAAATGATTTCACACACTAATTTTTGTTGTAAAGCATGTTTTCTGTTTTAATAGTTGAAAAGATATACAGGGAAAATATCAAAATCCAGAACTCGATCCATATATAAATGTTTCGATTATTGACAGAGAACATGATGAAATGTTTACATTGGGGATCCAAAAACAGCATTCTAGTGCAAATTTATTTTCAGCTTTAGAGTAATACAATTACTTAAGTGCACTCACAAACTTGGGTCAACCCTTCTACTTACTTAAGTGCACTCACAAACTTGGGTCAACCCTTCTACTTAATTCTCCATCTCAACAACAATATAGTTCTCAAAAAACTGATCAAATGAGATAATCTGCTAAAGGTTCTTCTAAGGGTAGATATTTATAGTGGAGTTCAACAAAATCCTGGCAAACTATACATCACCTCCAGTCATGACTCTTGATGATGTCTCCGAGGTCTCTTATCATCAAGAATCAGATTGTAAAGATGACGGCGGTGACAATGTCATGTCATAGACCATATCCTACATATAGTTTGTCTCCAATGTTGATTTCCATGTGGTTGCACATGTTTACTATGTAACAATAACTTGCTGAGAATTCGATCAAGCTCATATCATCCTTTGGTCATAAGGGAAAGAACTCTAACACAATTGACCAAAATGTATTTGGTTGAATATGGAAGGGATTATACAAGAACCAACACTAATTGATTCTTAAAGTATTTAGCAAGAACCAAGATCTCATTAAGAAGCAAAAATTCATTTGTTAGTTGATTTCTTGGTGTCCCTTATAACACTGATTTCTTGGTGTCCCTTATAACACTGATTTCTTGGTGTCCCTTGAACTCCTAAATACAAAGGCAGCTTATGAGTGCCTTTAATTTCACAGCAAAAAACAAGAGAATGATAGCTATGGAAGAAGGTTGTCAGGACTAAGAATGGTACCAGAGAAGTAAGACAACAGCCTGTATTTAGGAAATTTTTTAAATATAGAGAATGTAGGTGAATAAAAACCCAAGAAAGTCCAATTATGTCATCAGAAGTTGCTAGACTCATGGCCTAAATAAAGGGTACTCCACCAAAGTACCCCTGAACCTTTGGCCTCTACATGTACGATATTCCAAGGAATTTCTTCTCTTATTCTCAATGTCAGCTATAAAAAAAGTACAAAAGATAGAACAGAAGTTACCTTTCCATCTTCTGCAACAACTACTGGATCTGCACATTGTGTAATAACAACTATCCTCTTGTGAGTTCCAGTTTCCTTTGGTAGTGCTGACATCTTTAGAGCTATTTCTTCAACATTATCAGTCTAAAAAATATAAAATAGTTAGTAAACATCTCTACACCATTCATGTTTACAAATACAGTGGTTAGAAATTAAGATATCAAATAATTTACGTCCCACCCTTGCACCCGTGCAAAGGTCCTTGCTTCAGTCTCATTTCCAAAAACATAATCCAAATACCTAAGACAAAATACCCAGATATAATGAACAAATTCAAACAGTAGAATAATATATAACATAGGGAATTCAGACATCATAGAAGAAGAAAGCCAAATCAACTTGGCATGAAATTAGAAATGTTTTTGTATGTGTGCAATCATCTGCTATCTAGATATCAAAAAAACAACACAAGGAAGTAAGTCTTACGGAAAGAATTTCATCAATGCTTCAGAAAAAAATTCACAGATAAAAGGAGCTGCAAGATTCATCATAAATATCTGCACAACATGAGATACAAGAGTCATGCAAGATATGAGACAAACCCTTTGGTATGGACATTGTTAATTTTCCAAACAACCAATAAAACAAAATAACCCCTATGCTACCAGATACCAAGGTGATTGCAATACCTTTCCTTTTTGAGCTGCATGTTCAGCCACAGGTAGAATTGACTCAGGTGAGACTGTAAGGGAAAAGCCAACAATATAAAAGAACTTGGCCTTCTCCACTGTACAACAAACAATAATTTTCCTTTAAAATGAGCACTAAGTCAAACCCAAACATAGAGAAAACAACTTAAACAGAGCAAGACCTTACAATACATTACCTAAAGCCCAGTTTTCCGGTAATTTCAAGTGTTTTGATTTGTAGCAATTTGCTGCTGACAAATTTGCAACTAGTGACCTGCACTTTACAAGGTTAAAGTTTAAACAAGTGAAGAAAGCAATATTTTTTATTATTTTTTAAATGACACGTTTCAAGTCCAAGATCAGCACAGAAGAAGTTACACATCCCCCTACTCGACTGTTCGTATTTGCTCTTCTCCAACATCTAGTATGTTCTTTTAGTTATTTTGGTTTCATCAGACTATCATACAAATCACTAAAACAATTCAAGTAAGTAATAAATAATCTTGTAAACTGGAGACACATCCTATTAAAGTAAGAACAAAGGTGGAGAAAAAAATAAATCAAGAGAAAAATTGAGGCCATGAAAAGCATGCAACCAATTAGGGACATAGATGAGCAGAATGATGCCCTCTTAGAGAAAATTGCCAGAAACCGAGTTTAAAAACTAATTGGAAATAGTTAAAAATGTGGAAGTTCAATAATGTGAAGCAAATTAACGATGAAAGAACACAGAGAGGAGAAGGTGGGATGAGAAGAATACCGCCTGCCATGAAATGCATAAATAAGTGAAGCACAAACTAGCCAAACACCAATCAAGGTCATGGGAAAATGCAAAAGTCAAACATCAGCAACAGTACCACAGCCTCAAGAAAAATAATTATAATTAGTATTTTTAGACCATGCATTGTTTGTGTAAAGGTGAATTTGTTCCACATGCACATTATTTTAAACATAAACAGATGGAATATTAGTCCACAAATGCATAGGAATTTAGAAAGAACATCTGCAACAACCCCTAAGAGCTGTAAAGTGTTAACTGACCTGACCAACCCACTGACACAGCCCTGTAATATGCTCCCTAATTTGCTCTGGTGTGAACAGTTCAGTCAGCAAAACACCTTTGATTTTTGGTTTTCCCAATTTTGATGCTACTGAATTATCAGGTGGGAGTACTGCTGTTGTGAGTTCTTGTTTAAACTGTCCAGATTCAGGTTTGACCAGCATAGATTCTTTCTTAACTCACACAATTTCTTGTTTATCCTGCACAGGAATTTTGGTTATAGACACGACAGAAGGCTCAGGCTTCATTGCTTGACACAATGACTGATCATGCTCAACTGCAGCATCTTTCTTTAACTTAGAAGATTTCTGAGAAATACTTTGGATCAAACTCTTAGCCGGTTCTATTTTCACAGGTATGGGATCTACTCTTGCAGAGTTGGCCATTTCAGATTTTATTGCAGATGGGCACTGTCCAGTCTGCTGGGAGACTTAAGGTCGTACCTGGAAGGCTATCTGTGTCTAGCTCGAAGTTGGGGTAGATGCCTATGTAGTTTCAACTTGTGTCAATGCACAAATTGGTGAGAAAGGCTCAATCTTTGCTTTCTTGAGAGGAGGTTGCTGAATTTGAGCTTCTTCTTCAACAGAATTTCCAGATTTTGACGACAGAGTTACATTGGTCTCAACTCTATTTGTAGCATTGGAAAAATTTATGTCACCATTTGTGAGACCTGTCTCTCTTGAGTTTGATGGTTGAACATGTCCCAGGCACTGTTGCAATATGATTTTCCGAACTGGACCACAAACAGGACAATGTAAGTCACGACAATTTTGATGGTGCCGCAAAAGAGTCCTAGATGCATGACACCTAAGATAAGTGCATTCAGGATCACGACACTTTGTAATGTGTGCCCATAACTGCTGTGCGGTTGAACAATGTATCGTTTGACATTGGTCTTCAGGAGCTGAACATTTACTAGCATGACACAAAAAGAGTAACCAATGTTGTTGTTTGACATACTATTGTTGTCGTGACTCAGCAACAGTGCTCGGTTGTCCAGTTGATATAGTGGCTCCAGATGATGTTTCAACTCTGGTTTGATTTGTTACAGTTGACACTCTTCCACTTACAGGTGATTGATGTGGCTGCTCAGCATTATGAACATCATCATGAATTTCCATACTTTGTTCAACTTCTTGTTGTAACTATCGTTGATCTTTTGAGTGTGCAACCTGCTCTGGTACCTGAAATTTCTCCTGAGACTGAGACTCCTGGAATCCTTGCAACAAAGCCTCTGGCTGTACTTCAATAGGAAAACTATTTGAATCATTCTGTGACTGGCTTTGTTGTTGCTGTTGTGGTGATGGTACCTGCTGCTGCTGTGATTTTTGAGATAGTTGACAGCACAACAGCTGACTATTAGGCAAGTTATGATGCATCAGCAGCCCTCCAGACTGAGATGGCTGCATTTGTGCACCAGTGACCTGTGGCTGTAGTTGTTCATTTGAGGCTTGTGGAATAGTATGATGCTGCAATTCTTCATTTTGGGGCTGCAAACCAATGCCCAAATGTTTATGGCCAGACAATTTTGAAGTCAACTGGTTTTGCTGTACATCTCCACTCTTTAACAATAATGGTTGCTGATGTTGACTCTGATGATTTTGTAGATGATTGTGATGCTGCTGTTGATACTGTTGTTGTTGGTGAGGTTGATGTTGCATGTTTTGTTGGTGTGGTTGTTGCATTTGTTGTGAAATTTGTTGAAATAATTGTGCCCTTGGCAATTGTAAATTTCTTTGCGGAGAATGATCAGGACCTTGAGACTTATGCTGTTGGACCTGCTGCTATGTGTGCAAGTTTGATTGTTGAGGGGATAAACCAGGGACAGTAATCAGTTTTTATTGTAATCCTAAAGAGTTTGAATTAAAGCTACTTGTAGCTGTAACTCCACCTGATGTTACAGGATTATATAAGTTTCCTGCCCCAGCAAGATCAGCAGTGTTCATTGCATTTCCATCACTCATTTGATGAGACAATGCTGCTTGTAAACAACAATTAAATGTTGTCTTTATATCAGAATATAAGAAATAAAAACCTAAAAAAATTGATGAAGTTCAAATAATTTTACTGACAACAATATATGCAGAAAACTAGTAGATCAAGACAAAGACACACTCACGTTGCACTAAATGCCATTGCCTTTGAACATGCTATTGAGAAGGCATTTGTTGATTGCCAAATCAGGAAGGAGTCAGGTAGCTTCCGGTGTTAGGATGTGGGGTAGTTCCATTCACAAAATGTTGATTGCCACTCAAAAGCTGCATCCCATTATTCATACCTCCATTTAATAGCCCATAAGAAGAATTTTCTGTGGCATGTTGATGCCCATTGTACCACCCATCTGACCATTCATGTTATGATAAATGCGGCTGGTTTGCCCTCCACTAAATTGCATCTGTTGCTGATGCAGTTGTTGCTGATGTAGCTATTGCTGCTGCAACTGTTGCTGTTTCTGATGTTGCAACTGGTGTTGTTGAGCAGCTGTCACAGCATCAACATTAGAGTTACTCATTCCACCAGAGCATGTAGAACTCATGGGCATAGAATGTGGAGTATTTAGTCCAGGTGTTGGAATCATCTGACTTCCAACTCTTGGAAAACCTATTGTAGGCATCATGCTGCCTGTACCTGTGGAAATACTTTGCTGGGACTGGAATGCATTATTGTCACCAGAAATAGAGAAAGCATTGCCGCTGAGGCCAGGGGTAGGCATCATTTTGCTCGAGTTATTATCTGTTGCTAGTAATGAGTTACCTTGTAATAAACTAACATTTTCATTAGTATTTGGTAGCATGTTTCTGATACCAACTGTGTTGGGGACCGCAGCGCTTGTGCCAGGACCATTAACCATAGAAATATCAGCACCTGCAGCAGGAATCATTGCACTTGCATTTCCACTTTGTTGCAATCCTGGAGTTGGTATCATCATTCCAGCATGAGGATTTTGATGACTAAGATTCTAGTTACGATTATGTTGAAACCGTTTCATCAATAAGGTCAAACAACACTCCAAAGTGCTCATGTTCATGTATTCTTCCTGATAACATAATTCAAAAGAATGACACAAACTTCAGTTCAACAATAGTTCGGGTGATACAGATTTGCTTCCACAAGTGTAAAATTGGACACTCAATTTCAAGGATAGTAACAAATCAGCATAAATACTTATCTGGATTCTGACTCATACAGAGCATTTGTCTGGCAATAAAATGACTAAACGTAGAATTAAAAAAAAATTCATTTGAATACTGAGCAAACCCTCAAGCAATAGATTTACAAAATGGCTTCCGATTACTATATATATACCTTTGAAGTAGCCTCCTTGAATAGAGCTTCCTCCAAGCACCTCACAAGGTTGGGCAGACGTTGTTGCCATTTTAAAGAAATTGGCCCACGAAATACATGCAAGCTGAAAACACAAATAAAAATTAAAATTAAACTGATGAACCAAAATGTACTTATGAAACTACCTTTTAGGAGAAAATTTAGAGAATCCAAAGACATGAAAAAGTATTCATATAATAATGACTCCACGTCTTGCATTCATCATTCATCGCAGCTATAAATCAAACAGTTAAGGGAAGTTTTGTGCAGAGCAATCATCCCCTCAAACCAAAATTGTTTTGGCTCACCCAAAACATCTTTGGCAAAAAAAGGAAAGCATACAAGAAATTTCCTGGCTGTCCAAACTGTACCATGAAACTGGGTAAAATGCAATCATTTATATACAACATTATTCAACCAAGCATACTATTAGATACAAACCCATAATAAATTACTGGGTTTTGCAATGGCTACTAGCAGCTGTGGTGCATTACTATAATTGCTTGAAGGTTAACAAAATTCTCTGCATGATGCACAGTTTGATTTTCTTGGCTCAAACACTTGGAACTTTTAATATTTTTTAATTACATAAAAATGACAAACTTCCAAATAGGACATAGATGTTACTGCTGTGAAGAACCAAGATTATAAGGCCTTTCAAAAACTTAAGCCTCGAGATTGCTTGAAAGAGGCAATCGATCAACAGAATTAAAGCAGATGCACCAATAATAAAGGGGAGACTTGCTAAACTCGATCTATAAATGGAGGATCTTTAAGTGAATTTGGGACGGGAATTGGGCGAAGGGGAGGTGGAACTTTAACTCGATCTCAATTTATAATTGGAAGGGATCCCAGGCGGCGGTGGTGATGCTTTCTATTCTTTCACAGGTCTCCCACTGTGTCTCGGTGACAGTGAAATGTAAGTATATGGATTCAATTCTTGTATTGGATCATTTAAATTGTTTACGGTTTCAGAAATCAAATTTATAGAGTTTTTATTGCGATTTTATGTGTTTACAATGATGAATTTTAAAATCTAGGGTTTTTATTGGGATTTTGTGTGTTTAACTTTACAATGATGAATTTTACAAGAAAATGCCTAGTCCAATGTATCCACCCACCCAGTTGGCAGTACTCATTTTACCAGTTTATTATACTAGTTCATTCTATTACCTGACACCCAATCCACCTGCATTCTCACTTTCTTGCATTACTGCACCACTTACCATACCACCTTCAATACGCCCGACCAGGAAGGACACCATCCACCCGGGATGGGTTTCCCAGTATGCGTAAGCAAGGATAATAACACCCAAGACACGGGTGAAGAAATAATTTTATTACATCAATGCCATGCAATTCTATGAATACAATCAAATTGAAATGAAAGTTGCTTTAACGTCTGACTGATTTTCTAGTTTATTTCCTTTTTTGTCCTTCACTGTTTCTCCTTAAGAAATTCTTTCGTACCCTTTATCAGGTTGATTACTTCTAATATGTCCTTTGAACATTGAACATGCCTCTTAACGTAAGCAAAAAAGTTGTTATTTAGGAAAATTTTATGTCTTTAATATCTTTTAGGATAGTTTTTTATTTGCTGCTCTGTATTTTGTGCATGTTGAAAATTGCTTTCTTGCTTTTGTTGACCAAATAAATTCCACCTTTAATTTAGGTAAAACTTCATTTATAAGCCTAGACCAACCCTTTGACATCGACTTGTTCATCTACCTGTAGATTAACTTCCTCCTCCACATGCTTCTGTATTCTTCTCCAACAACTCGCTGCAGCTTTATCCTTAAAGATATGATCTTTTCACAGCAAGTAATCAAGCTTTCTGCTGGCTGATATTTAGCAACAGCAGATTACTATACACGCTGTATTTGCATGCCATCATGACATAGGGCAACAAATTTAGACCTTTAAAAACTGTCTTTCATTTTCAATTGAATACCCCAAATGAACTTCCAGTTCTATGATGTGTCGATCTTCCCTTTCTACCTTTTATGCCTGGCAAAAACTAGAATGGATTTGGTGAAAGCAATGGAGAGAATTATCTCTTTATTTTTCTTGTCAGATAAAAAATGAGCTCTCGTTAAGGCTGGATATGACTAGTATTCAAGAACAACTATCATCATACTCTAAGCTAACTCTCTGGATATACAAGGTAAATGATCAAAAGTGTAACAATCCAGACAGTGTCTACCAAGATATCAATCTACAGCACTGTATAGAAATCTGGCAAATCAAGTTAAACTCCAAGTTCACCCTTATTCCCAAGCTGCTGCTAACCCCATGCACAACCTCTGTCACTGTGTTCCCAGGTTATTGACATTCACACGCTGGGATTGTAGGCTTTTGGCTTGCTGTGTGCCTTTGCGTTGATGAAATATCAATGTAATTACAATTATTTTATACCAATGAAAGCAAGGAAGAAAACATACATTATGACTTACTCCACTAAATACTTTGACAAATAAACTTCTGATTTACAGCATGGCGCAATTCCTATACAGCCCTTCAAAGTTTCCACTGACAGACTAGCCTATACAGTTCTATGTCAAATTTTTGACAATTAGATAGAGGTCGCCGATGCCAAGCTCTGAGTGTTAATGCTGCTAAGAAATCATATAGTGATCCTTATGTTTGTCACACTGACATATATGAAACACCACTGTGATATTCCTCTTTAGCAAATCTTGGAAATAACTAAAGGCCTATGAATCTGTTTGCAAATGAACATTGGCATGTTAGTTAAGCATAGTTGGCTAGTCAACCCTGGTTTTAGCTTTAGCTCCATGCTAGAAGGGGATTGCGTTGACTCCAAGCTTTTATTAAACAAATTAGAAAATTGTCAATGCTTCTGGATTTTACACTGTGTTGAAGTTTGGAACCCCATCGAATCCTTGGGATCCCATCTTGGGATCTCCTTGGGATCCCCTCTATATCCCTCTATATCCACTGTGATATTCCTCTTTAGCAAATCTTGGCAATAACTAAAGGCCTATGAATCTGTTTGCAAATGAACATTGGCATGTTAGTTAAGCATAGTTGGCTAGTCAACCCTGGTTTTAGCTTTAGCTCCATGCTAGAAGGGGATTGCGTTGACTCCAAGATTTTATTAAACAAATTAGAAAATTGTCAATGCTTCTGGATTTTACACTGTGTTGAAGTTTGGAACCCCATCGAATCATTGGGATCCCATCTTGGGATCTCCTTGGGATCCCCTCTATATCCCTTCATTTTTTCATTCATTGAGTCAGGGAAAGACTAAAAGTGTTCTTCACTCCCTTTACTGCCTAGGTCCCAGATGGTTTAGTGCTCTACTTCTTCTTTCATCTTATTTGTTGGTTTCATCTATAGGATGAAGAGGACTTTGTTTTAGTTCCGTTTTTGTCTATCTATAAATGTAAGATATGAGCAACAAGAGGGTGAATATGGGATGTGGATTTCTAAGGTTGGGAATGCCAAACAATAATGAGGATGTGGATGTGGACTTGGACCTGTAATTGGATTATGACTCGCAGTTGATATATATCAGTGTCTGTAAACTCCATATGCCATGACCTTCGTATGCCTCCCAGATTTGATGTTCGTGAAGATAAACTGCTCCCATTCTGTTGTGCCAAATCAGCCAGTTGTCCTCCAACTTGAGCATTGGAAACAGAAAATTCATGCCCAACTTAACAACCGATCTAAAAAAATTACGCGGAACACAATGGGGAAAATATCCCCAAATTGAAAAAAAAAATCGATACAAAGCATAAGGAATTAAAGGGCCATTGAAATACCCACAATTGCCCCCATCCAACAAAGTACACCCAGAAGGATTGAATAAACACCTTAACTATGGTCAGCACAGATACCCGATAATTTGTAAATAATTGAAGTAATCCAGTAGCCGATCAGAAACCCTTATGCCTACACAAGCTATAGCTTCCACCAGGAATCCACGATTTAAGGGGCGTCCCCACGCAGATCCAAAATCACCATGAAATCCATTATGATTTGATTAAATTAAATTAAAAGTAACGAGTAGCAGCGGCATGACAAGGTGCAGAGTTCAAACCAAGCCAGTGGGGAACCGCCCAACGAGAAGCAGGCAATTTGGCGAAAAGGGCCGCGTGCAGGGATCAACTTTGAAGGGCAGGGTTTCATTTCACTTTGAAGGGTGTGAGAAATTGAACCTTCAATGTTGACATGTAAAAATATTTTATTCTTTTCAAAAATGTAAGTGGATAACAAAATTTCATTATTTATTAAAAGTTGTGTATAGAAAAAAATGACAATTTAAGAAGAAATCGCAAGTGATTCAACATTTACATGGAATTAGTGAGGTAAACCATGTACATGATGATTTATCACGTCCAAATTTTTTTTATGGGGGATTACTCAAGAGTTAGTATAGAGGAGGAGAGACTAGAATAAAGGTTGGGAATGAAGAACATGTAGCGGTGATGGGAGATGAGATTGGGACAAAGCTCATTTAGAAAGAGATTGGTGCACCTTTTTTGTTAATGTGAACATAGTGATAACCATTAAGAGTATTGGTTTCTTGTAATGCATTGTTCTTTGGCCTCTTTATTTTGTGACGGGAAATGTTTGTTTCCTATCATGCAAAAGTGATTAGAGTAGTTGAGAACTACTCACTACCTTATTTGATTGAATAATATGAAATTGGGGATGAAAGTAGCCTCATGGGGTACTAAAGCTTATTTGTGTCTAGAATTGTTTTGAGAAGAGCTACACTACTAGAAGTGCTATGTTACAAGGCCAAAAGAGATCAGGCATGAGATTCCTAACATTAATAACAAAAACTAAAAAGATGATTTAAAATTGTTGATACTTGTTGTGACCACTTGATGATTACCATAAACAATGGTTTAAAGAAACAACATAAAAGTAAAAAAAATTAGAAGAATACCTTTTCCATGACATTTTAGCTTACATGTTTTGAAATGAACTTTTCTACATGCTATTAAAATCATTGGATTATTATCTTTCAAACTAAAAACATGAGTTTTTTCCAATCCACATTTCCGTTGAAGTTACAAATACCATCACAAAGCTAATTGATATGTTTTTCCATATGGACCTAGTTCATGAGTAACTAGCCATTCAATTTCAAACTCCAACTAATCCCTAAGAATTGTCTTCACTATAATAAACCTAAATATTAGAACACTTGAAAATTTATCCTTCAAACTTTAGTCTTGAATCTACTAACATCTAGATGTCAAATGAGAGGGATTGATAGGGATTCCCATTTCTGTTTTCAAAACTCGGTGCATATAATTATTATTCAAACACATTGAAAAAGTATCCTTCAAACCTTAATGCGGATCTTACTAGTATCTAAATCTCACACAAGAAGAAGTTTGAGAGGGCTTCCACAATTATCTTTTCAAAATTCCATCTTATATTTATATGAAAAGGTTAGACAAAAAACAAGAACTATTATATATTGTAATCTCTTTGTGAACCTTACATGATTCAAAAATGTCATTTTGACAAAAAAAAACATATTTACAATCTCTTCTCTTAAATTCTGGGTTGATAGGTTTGAGGAGTGTTATCCAAGGTAATTGTAGACTCCATTTGATATGTCAACATTACAAAACTTTATCAAGATTCATCATCAATACAATGAGTCGAGTTGAATAACTGATCAATATTTATTAATATATCTTTAACAACACATTTCAACAGAAAACTAGGAAATTGATAATGTTGACTATATAACTAAGACCAAATCCAAACCCTAAAAATGTTAAGCTAGATAATAAGGAATTCTAATTTGTGATTAAAACAAACACAGTGAATTGATACAATGATTCTAAACTTAGAATAGAATAAAAAACTAAATTAAATTTATTAATATTAAATATTTTCTTAATGAATAAATTGCCTTAACCTATTTTTTATAAACTATAAAACTAAATGTAATATCTAACTCTAACCTAGAAATAATACAATTTTTTATATAAAAGAATAATTAAGATAATGTTTTAATAATTAGTGAGTTATTGGTCGTAACCTAGGAAATATTAATGTAAGAAAACAACAGAAATTAACATATCTCATTTACTCTAGTATAACCTAAAAGGCATAATTCTAATAAAAATTAAAACTTTAAGATTAAGATCTACAACTTAATATTGTATTGCTTTTTATAATAAAATTTAAAGTGGATTTCATTAAAGAACACTACAATAATTGAAGAGGAAAAATTGGGTATAGTTTTCACGAGGTGTCCGGAGACTTTCAAAGTTAATTTTTTGTTTTGAGGGCACTCAGGGTGCAAATCAGAGAGACCATGGGAGGAAGAGGAAGAAGAAGAAGAGGACTCAAGTCAAAGGGTGAGGCGAGTGAGGAGGGGAGACGTAATAGCGATATTTGCAAGAGCATCTCATTGGTGGTATAATGATGGGAACGAGCCTCTCCAAATCGTATCTATTGTCGATGCCCTCATAATCAATTCGGGCAGAGGAGTTATTGTGTAAGCATCCCAAAAAATTAAGTAAGGATAATCTCAAGTCGGGTATATGACGAATTATTTCATTTCTTTTAGAGCTTACTATATGCATATTATACAAACCTTATCTCTGGTTTCCTGTTACTGTTAATCGTTTCCTCCTCTGCCAACCTACCAGATGAGTTGTGTGTGAAAATGCTAAGGCAACGCAGCACTTCGAAAAGAGGCAGAGTTGGTCGAGGAGGTGGAAGACGTAAGGTTAACCTCGAAGCTACTAACGGATTTTTTTACAGATTGGGCGGGTGGCCTAATAGTCTAAGGCCCCCGTAGCAAGACTTTGATGCTATGTATGTTGTTTTTTTATTCTTTGTTAATATGAATTTATATTGTTGCTTACAAAAAAAAAACTATTTGTTGTCGCTACCCTTTTTCTAGTTAAATGGGTTGTCTATTATTACCAGTTATCCACGCATCAACTACCAGTTATCCATGCATCAGCTACCAGTTATTTTTTATATTATTTTTTATAATCGTTTATTTCAAATTTAGAATGACACCCATAAAATCAATATGGACAAATGTTATGCAACCAATTCCCAGAAATAGCATAAAAAGAGTTGTCACATCTCGCTAGCTTATTCGGTTAAGGAGTGGGTGTCATTAGAAAGGCGACTTGGGTTCAAACCCCTCAGGGGTGAGCTAGTTGGGAGGAGACACCCAAAAATCCAACCATGTTAACGGTTGGTGTGGCCCAGGACAGGTGCGATCCCCAGGTGATTTTGACGACTTAGATTCCCCTGGGTTGTAGTTTCTCAGCCAATGGTGGAAATGCACTGGCCTTGAGTGATGGGCATTTCTTAACAAACAAACAAAAAATCATAAAAAGAGAAGAAATAGAAAATAAGAGAGTAATGCATGCATTAACAATGAATAACAGAGATAAATATCAATCATCTTCAAGGGAGGAACCTCCTTACACAATGTACTGAGTACACAAGACAATATAAGACACTATGATGACTAACATGAGAATATCTCCTTCCTATATATAAGAGACAAAGGTGTATAATAACAACTAATAGACCCAAGACGACATAAATAATATGTGCACCACAATATAGGGAGTAATACGCCACACTATATGGGGTAACTTGTCTCATCCCTTGCAATATAGGAAACTCATACTTGTTATCCCACCCTAAACTCTAAACTTATCTCTTTCTTTGAACACCGATAGGTCACAAGTTAAGTGGCACTAATAAGTTATCAGTTACTTGTTCTCACCTTGTTCTAGTTAAATGAGTTATCTCTCACAAACTGAGAGTTATCCACGCATCAACTAGGAATTATTCATATGGGGAGGCAAGTGCGGGTGGGATTATCTACAATCCCGGAGGAAATATAGTTTCGACATACCCCTGGGGTCTAGGTCACTGAACCAACAATGAAGCGGAGTGGCTTGTGCTTCTCTGTGGGTTGGATATGGTTAAGCAATATAAGATCACAAAAGTATTATTCATGGGAGATTCTTAACAAGTCATTCATAAAATGACCGCAGGATACAATCAAGGCGTAGTCAAAATTAGAATAATTTATGAGAGAGTTCGACAAATCTCCGCAAATATGCAAATCGCCTTTTATCACATCCTCATAAGCAATAACTCTGAAGAAGACAACTTAGCAAACCAAGGAGCTAAGTTAAAAATTGGTTTATCAATAGTTAAGGGTCATTTAAAATTTTTTATTTATGTCCAGTAGACATTTATCCACTTGCCCAAGGATGGGCATCCACCTTTCTCGACCTTCCAGCATCCAACAGCTCTTACGTTTTTCAGCGACCAATTGTTCTCAAGGCATAAATCCCAAGCTAGGAATCCTTCCCCCTGGTCATATGATGAGAACCTTCACACGAGCCATGGAAGGAATTGGCTTGAAGACTCCTCCCGCTCAGTTTACTTCCTATTGCGACCTTGATGAAGCGCCTGCTCTTAGTCTTCCTGTAGCGACGACTTGAGCGATACCTCTCGGCCTTCTCTGCATTGATGAAAGGGAAAGGCTTCCCAACACCCAGTCGGCACAGCCTACTCCCACGGCGCACACGGGTTTGTTCTTTTCTCTGGTTCCAATGACAGACAACAACAGGGACGTCACCTTGAATGACCTACAGACAACCTTGCTGGACATAAATCAGGATATGCTTTGGCTTTACGATATTATGAACAGGGGGGTCAAGGAAGGTAGTGCAACTACAGAGGAGGTGAAATTGATGACGAGCCAAATGGGCAATCACGATTCTATAATTGAAGACAACCATAAGGACATACATGATCTCATGGGGACTGTCGATAAAATTAAGGAAGATGTGCAAAAGCTGGTTAATATAAACTAGTGCATCCATGCACTGGCCCTAAACCCTAAAACTAGTTTTTTCTCAGAAA
>LPNX010274970.1:203359-360307 GCA_001517045.1 Pseudotsuga menziesii | reverse complement strand
GTAAACATATCCCATATGCTTTAAATGATGACGATGATGAACTAGATGAAAATGACAATGATGATGTTTTTGATGATGACGATGATGGAAATGATGATGATCATGATCATCGTCGTCATCTTTTTCATTGTCATCATGATTATCACAATAGTCATCATCATCGGCATAATCATCATCCATATCATCATCATCGCCATTGTCCTTTAGATCATCATCATCATGATTATTGGCATTTTCATCAGTTATTCATCATTACCTTTGGAATAAGAAATAACATCTACCCAAAATATGTGATTAGTGGAAAAGGGACATGGAGGACACACACGATTTATGCATGACAAATAACAAATTATTTTTTAAGATGATCAACATCATCATTCTCATTGTATTCATCATCATCGGTGATTTTGTCATTGCCATTATCCTCATCATCATCCTCATCATCATAATTGTCATCATCATCATAACCATCCTCAATATCATAATCATTATCCTCATTTTCATCTTCAACATCTGGGTGTAAAACTGGATGCAAAAGTGAATAAAAACATGGATGCAAAAGGTGATGCAAAAGTGGATACAAAAAATGATGCAATCATGGAAGCAAAACATGATGAAAAAAGTGGCGCAAAAGTGGATACAACCATGGATGTAAAATTGGATACAAAATTGGATGCAAAAGTGGATGCAACAAAAGTAGATGCAAAAGTAGTCGTAACACCCAACGCAAAACCCGATGCAAAAGTGGATGCAAAAATGGATGCATAAAGGGATGCAATAACTGATGTAAAATTGGATGCAAAAAAGATGCAAAGGAAAGTTGAAGCAAAAGTGGGTGTAAAAGTAAGCGCAAAAATGGGTGTGAATTGGCACGTGACAAAAGTGGATGCAAAAGTGGATGCAATAGTAGATGCAAAAAAAGACGTAAACATGGATGCAAAATAGGATGCAAAAGTGGACGAAAAAATGGATGCAAAAGTGGGCAAAAAAATGGATGCAAAAGTGGATGCAAAAATGGCTAAAACAAAATGAGATGCAAAACTAGACTCAAAACATGATGTAAAATTTGATGAAAAACTTGGTGCACAGAGCGATGCAAAAAAAGAAGCAGAAGTGGATGCAAAACTGGATGTAAAAAATGATGCAAAAGTGGATGAAAAAATGGGCATAAAATTTGAGGCAAACATGGGCGTAAAAGGGGGCGCAACAAGAGTATATGTACAAACTAGGCACAAAATTAAGTGCAAAACTAGGCTCAAAACCTGTCGCAAAACCTGATGCAAAACCTAGCACATAACCAAGTGCAAAACTTGGTGCAAATTACACCGCAATTTGCGCCAGATTTAGAGAAAGGACGCAAAAAACGCCTAAAATAGCACCAACCCGTGAAATTGCACCGTTTTGTCCAAAAATTGAAGAAAAATACACTAAAATATGGTCTAGATGCAAAAAAGGATGCAAAAAGAGACGCTAAATCCAGTTTTTGTTGTAGTGTTACAACCATCAAAAGTAAGGGTTACAACAACAACGAGTGTAGAGTAAGGAGAGAGGAGTGGCCAGGAAAATGAATAATCGGGCCAATGTAGAGTGGAAAAGTGACAAGCTAGAATTTTGGAAGAGGATATTAATCAAGATTCCTTGAAAAAGGAACTCATGTCAAAGATGCTTTTTGATGGAAGTTACCAACATACCAACTCCATATCACTTCTATGCGAAGTAAATGTAGATGAATGCGAAGATATGTTCTTTGAAGGAGATAGTCCATTAAAGGAGAACCTCCAGGTTTTGTACAGACATATATTGGCATAAATTACAGTGTTATATTTGATGCATATGCATAACATTTTGTCTCAATCTTGACAATGTTGAAAGGAAAAAGTACAATGGCCACAAGCATACATATGAAGCTTATGAAGCCTACCCAATTCATGTTAGGAAAAGGCAATGCAAGAAATAAGTGAGAATGGAGACTTGTATGTAACTAAAAGAGGGGCATACATTAGAATTTTTAGGGCTACCAAATGCCCACACCTATTAACCAAACTCATTCTTAACAAGCGTTTTCTTTAACAAGTTTTTTGCTTACAAGTCTTTCCAAGTTTTTTTTCTTATAAGTCTTTCCAAGTTTTTTTGTTGGTATTTTGCTATGCTTATGCCAAATTTTTGTTCATCCATGGTGCAAGTAGAACCAAATAGGTATTTATTAGACCTGTATTCCTCCATGAAGGGAGTTTAAGAAGGCTAAAGTGAGACATCCAATAGGTCTACATGGGCTAGATCAACTAGATGCCACAAGATCAGAAGAAAATTCGACAAGCGTATGAATTTTTTTCTCCAAGGAGAGGGGTCATGTTCCTATGATGATGAGACAGTGTGAGACATTGACGTGCCCTTAAGGTACCAACACCTAGTGAAACAATGGGTGCCTAGAGATCTTCCTCAAGTAAACATTGATTTTTGTGTGAATGAGAGGATATATAGAATTGCACCATTGTCATTGCATGGATTGGGGTTGTTTTGCATGGACGACATAAAGGTTGGATACGGTAGATGTACATAATTGATGGAGTATGTTGGACCCTATTACAAGTACAGTGATTGGATGTGCCTAATCCAATATACGCGAAGTATGCGTAGATATGGGTTATCAGCAAATTATATACAACTGAAATACAAAGCTCAAAATAAAGGAGCAATGTTGTACATGGACGGAAGGCCAAAAACAACCGATAATATTGCGGGGTTTATAAACAGTACACAACCATGGTCTACACTAAAGCAACCCAACTTCATATTCAAGTCGCGTTAAGGAATCCGTGTCTTTGTATGTGCAGTTAAATCAATAGCTGCTGGCGAAGAACTGCTTATTGATTACAATTTGAATCGTGTAGATACAAACATTGTTAGTATGGTTGTGGTACAACAAACAATTTAACCACCATTTTATTAATTATTTTAACATCTATAGGACTTTTCATTAGCATATAATTGAAATTTTCTACTTTTCATGTTTCCTTATGTAACTTTTAGTATGTTTTTGATGCAGGGTTCTCTCAAGGGCACCTCCATCTCCATAGATGTTTGTCGACCCGAGTCAAGGCAACAGTTATACATCGATATTGCCAATGAAATATTAAATTTAGGATGGACATACAGATACGTTGTTATGTATTTTCATTAGTATATTAGGTTCGTTTATATAATATTATCTATTTTCCATGCAGAGTGTTCATCAGGGAAGCCAATCAGCTATTGATGCGCCGACTACAGCATCAGGGCAACAGCCAAACATGAATGTAATTCTCCATTTCAAATACTTTAAAATCGTAAACATGTATATCGTGACTCATATGTTTATTTTATTAAGTAAGGGATTCTCCCCAGTCAACGTCCCCAACTAGCCCGTTGACTGTTTGGTATAGGGAATCCGTCCGGTTTGCAATCTGGCTACCATAGGTCAAGTAACAAAAACAAAGGTTTTACCGGTTGCGGCCCGGTCCACCGGTATTTTTGTATTTTCTAACTTAAGGATGATATGCATATGTCTAACTAACCATGCATGGTGGTGAAGGATGCAGGGAGCAGTCACAATGTGATGTGCAGGTTCTTACCTCTCGTCTTAGGCTCACCAGCATCTGAATCACTTATGCAAGAATGAAATGAACTAACTATCTATTTATCTATCTATCTACCTATCCCCGGGGAGCCAAAATATGATTTATTTATGAGTAATGTGGATTATTCATGTATTATAAATAGAAATTATAGGTAGCTGATATTCTTATCTACAACACATGAAAGATTAAAGATATTTCAACAATCAGATAGCCAACTGTTTCATAAGCAGCATACATTACTCATGGTGACATTTCCACAAAATGAACCAGAAATCATTTAAACAAGAACATAGGTTCAGAGAGTTAGAACGATCTCACAGTTAATGGAAAAAAGATGGAAAAAAAAAATAGTTCATCTTTCAATCATCCACAGCATAACATTTGGAAATTCCACCAATCGTTCTCCAGCAAGCAAACCATATTTCTTTATTGCAAAGAGAAATAGTTCTTCTTACAATATCGCTTTCTAGTCTAACTGGGAAAAAGTACTTTTCCCTTCTACATTTTCTACATTTATACAAAAAAGGGTGAGATAGTTGGGCTGCCCAAAGTAACCTTTGGGCTTCCCAACCCTTCGTTTCCCAACATTTTTCTTTTTTCAAATGTTTTTACAAAAATTGTTACAAAATACAAAAAGTGACCACTCCTTCACGAGGAGGGTCCCACTTGGGTATCTAAAAACTTTTTCCATGCCGAAGCTTCAGCAGCAATGCCTTCAAAGGCACAAGGCTCTAAAAATTGAATATTGATTTCAAACTGCTCAGCCTGGTTTTTTATAGCCTCAATCCTGGCTACACTCAACCGAAGCTGGTCATCTAAAAGCTGCACACTGACAGCTGAGTGGTCTACTTCGTTCCTCATGATCTACTCATCCAGGGCTTTAAGATGCTGCACCTTAGCTTCCTCCTCCTGGTATTTCTTCTGCAACAGCTCCACAAAGGCATTGTGATCTGGGAAAGCATCAAGCCTCTGCTCAGCCTCTATCTGGCACCAGTTGTAGGTAATGAGAAGTCTTCTGAAAAAATCAGTGCATAATCCTTTTGTCTTTTTAACTACCTTCTTGAAATCTTCAGCGGTGTTGATGGCGAACTCCACTAGGTCATAATCCCACTTGAGGGCCTGTTGGTCCTTTGACGGTAGTTCTGCGGGAGTTTCTTCGTTGTTTTCCATCCTTGCCATCCTGGCAGTCAAGACTTCAAGAACGCCCTGGGACCTATCCATGAAGTAAGAGGAGGTTTCTATGATTTCTTCTAAGCGGCCATCTATATGTAGAACTTTGTACCTCTCCTCCTCTATGGTAGTCTACAGCTGCAGCATCCTAGCTTTCTATGCCAAGACATGCTCTTTGAATGGCTGGAGGTTGACCTGCTGTTCCCTTGCTTCCTCTAGAGCAGTTGTTAGAGAGGAAATCCGCTCTTGATGTTTCTTTCTTTGCTATTGGGAGTGCAGCTCGCTGGCCTGCAAGATAATATTTTATTGCTCTTCTAGCTCTTCAACCTTTTGCAGCAGTTGCTCCTTCTCCTTCTTCATATCTTGATACTCTTTCTGTACTTTCTCCAGGAATTCTTGGGTAGTCTCTATAACCTACCTCTCTACCTGGAGGGCCTGCAATTCAGCTTCAGAAGCCTTCATCTCCCTCTGCATGTCCTCATACTTTCACTTCAACCTATTGCCTTCCTCTCTCTCTTTCCTCAAGGTGTCTTTCAATTGGGAAGAGGATTTCTTAGATAACTCCAAGTCAGTCATCACCTTGTCCATGTTATCTTCTGAGGCACTGATTAGTGCAACCCCAACTCTTAGGGTGAATCTTGGATCTCGGTCTGTTCCTAACATAACATCTGTATCTGTTATCATTTTTCCTGGTAGACTTCCTACCTCAACTTTCTTCTCTGTTCTCTTTACTATCCTCTTTGTTTCCCGATCATAGAAGACAGTGTTGAAGTTAGGGATTTCTTCTCCCTTTTTTCTGAACAAAAAGAACTAGCTTGAGTGTGGGGACTACTGGTGTGCTGGCAACATGAACTTGTGCGTCCTGGACCTCTGGGTTTTCGTTCTCCTAGGTCTGCTCCCCAGCTATGTCAGAAGCTAACTGTTCTGTCTCAGTCTGTGTCAACTTCAACCTCTCTGCTTCCTGCTTTTGTAGCTCTTCATCAAGCTTTCTCTTCTTTTCTTCTTCTTCTTTTCTAACTGCTTCTTCTGCTTCTTTAGGTGCTTCCTGGGCTTTCTCAGCTGCTTCTTGGGCATCTTTTCTTTTCCCTTCCTCTTCGTTGTGCAGCCACCCTGCAGCTTCCTATGCCAATCTCTGGGCTTCCTCTTTTCTTCTCTTTGCTTCTTCCTCAGCCTTATCCTGTTCATCCCCCTTACCACCTTTGGTGGTGATATTTTTCTTGAATATTCTCTTCAGTGCTATCATGTTCGGGGCATTTTGGAAGACAGATTCTTCCCTATCAAAATGGTGGGTATACTCAAAATGCACCTTGTTTTCTTTACAATGTTCCACAACTTTACCTTGGGAATCATTTCTGTGGTAGGGCATCTCGCCAAAGTGGAGCCTCTGCAGCTCTTCTACGAATTCATTAGCTTGTTTCACCCCAGTGAACCTGTAGCTTCCCAGCTTGAAGGGAAAAGGACGGTACGCAGTCTTCTTATGTTCGAACAGAAAACTACCTATTCCATCCAAGAACACTTGTCTAACTGCCTCCTTGTGGATAATGTAATCAGTGGCGTACTTGGGCAATGGGGAAGGGGCTCTTGATCCACCAAACATCCTAAAATACAAGCCATTTTCAGTCAAGTAGTAATATGCGTATTCTTCTATTACTTGCATAGCCTCCTCCGACATACAATCACACTCCTTCAGGAAAATGAGTGTGTATAGAGGCATAAGGAGATGTTCACATATTTCTTTGTAATGGTTGTGATATTTATGTGCCCACAATGGTTTGTAAGCAGCATAGACAGGCATTCTTTCCCTGTCCCAGATGCACCTGAGACCAGGGAAAGGCTGGTTGCATAATATACATTCTATAAGTATTGAACTCATATAAAATTAAGATCTTTTCTAGGACTCTCCTCCCAAGTCTGAGGCCAAGCAAGCAGAGAGACTGTTTGAGACAAGTTTGGCCCAGTTGAAAATTGTCCCCTGGGTTGCAACATAAAAAATAATAGGTATCCGTTCTAGTTTGAAAAACCTGCCATGAGCTCTTCCAAATATTCTATTGAGCATCAAGGCTTTGAATCTGTATGGAGCTCTTAAACTTACAGTATCATATTCTCCTGTTACTCTGGTCCTGAAATGTTTTCCAGTCAACATCATTCTTTTCATGGTTTCTACCAAGTCCATTCTAATGTCGTTTAACCAGTCATCACATAAGAACATTTGGGCTTCTGGCAAGTGGTAGGCCAGAGCTACATATCTGGGGTTGTATGCAGCATAGCCATGTTTGTTAACATCTTCTAGAATCATTGTTGTGACATCTTCCCGAGGCTCTTCCTCGACCACAAGGGCCTTCTTCTTTTGTCTCTTTGACATGGTGAGTTCTTTCTACCAAAAAGTTGTAATATTAAGCCCTTTTGGCTAAGTAACAAACTGGTATACATCAATGTGCAGTGTGCCATATCTTCTATGTTTAACATGATAACAGTCAGACAATGAAAGCAATATATGCATGTATAGCCTGAAATGACCTAACTAATCAGAACTGTTAAAACCCAATGTGCATTATTCAATGGCTCTGTCTATGTCTAGTATGACAAAAAAAATAGTTATATGCAGCAAGATTGTGCAAGCTACCACTGCTTCTCAACACCAACAATTCTAACAGTAAAATCGAGCGAAAAGAATATCTACATTAACACGAAGAATACTTCCGCTCTCTGCGGGTAACATTATCGATTCACCGCGTGGGGAAAATAGGGGACAAATATACACAATTTCAACAGTGCTCTTAACACACCGCGACCATGCAACTTATGGTCAGCAAACTAAACGCGGTGGCACATCCCTTTCCCCCAGCTCGGGTTCAGAAACGACGGTGCGCAGAATGGTGTGGAAAAATGACAGCTATTCGAGGATGCGGGTAAGACAAAAACCACAATGACAGGGGGAACCAACAGATACTCCAGGAAAAACACACAAACCTTCCCCTACAAAACCATCACGCCATAGGGCAGCTTGGTGCAAATAGCGTAACGGTCGCCTGCACCAAACCCCCATCCGCTACACGCGAGTTTGCAATCAACGGCCACGGGAAAGATACTACCCCATGGGTAAAAACACCCATGCTAACAGTCATAATGCGATCCCCCCAATATAAATAATCTCATGACTAACGGGGCCATGCTAACACAGCCGCAGAAAAAAACTAACCCATAGAAACAAACCACTAAACATTTAAACGGAAAGGAAAACAAAGCCTACCTAGCACTGATGTGTAACTGGCGTGGAGAAGCTTATCAAGCTTTGTGGTGGAGACACCTGGATTGCGTGTACCGGAATCGAGAGACCGGGCGAGCGCGACAGCATGATCTTGACAGCATGCGACAGTCGAAACGGTGGTTGAAAAAATAATAATAGAAAAACATAACCCCTCAACCCCATATATATAGTCAACCACAACGGGCGTGCAAACATATCGGATGGCGGATCGCTTTTGGGTCAGGAGTTGAAAGCAAACTTCCTTCCGCAACGATGGAGGGCCAGAGCTTTAATCCATTTGTGGAAACCTACATGGTGGTGAAAAACTAAAAGATCGTACGTCAGAGACAAAACTAATCGAAAGGTTCAAAGTATGCTTTCTTCCGCAATGGCGGACAGCCAAAGCACCAAGCCATCCGCAACGTTGGGACTTAAGTCAAAAAACAAATGGCTAAAAATGACCTCAGCATCCGCAACGGCAGAAATGAAACAGATTTCGCAGCTAGAACGGTGGAAACCCATGAATTAAAGAATGTTAAAGGACTGATCGAAAGAGGAATCAGTTTTCCTTCCGCAACAGCGGAAGAAAGAAATGATAAAAAGTTCTGCTGCAAAACCAAAGTTCAGCCGAGGTAAAACAAATAAATTGGAAAAAAAATCGAAGACCAAACCACAGATTCATCTGTAACGGCGGAAGCTAAACGCAAACACCTTCCGCAACAGCGAAGAAAGAGAATATAAAAAGCTTTGACGTAAAACCCAAAAGTCAGCCGAGTGGGAAACAACACATTTAAGCAATGATCAGGAGCGAAAGTGGTTTGCCGTCCGCAACGGCGGAGAAATAAAGGACAAATCCTTTCGACATAAATGAAAATATCAACCGATGAGAAAACCAATGGATCAGAAATAAAATCAAAGACAAAACCAATTATCCATCTGCAACGGCGGAAGACCAAACCAAAGATTCATCCGCAACAGCAGAAAACCAAACCAAATAACTTTCGATTCAGGCATGCTTCAAATGCATTCAAAGGCAATGATAAAGCTTGATCATACAGTGGATTACTTCAAGTGCTAGAGGGACAAACCAAACAAGTGGTAAATCAATTCAATCATTCCAAGAAATCATTATTGGACCAACTCAAAGAAGAAAATCGGACTAATCCAAGCAAAAGGAGGGTCCTAATTTTTTTTGGAATTTTGGGAAATTGTTGCAGCTACAACACGTTCATGATGGTAATGTTGTCTACCTTTTTTGCATATTGACCGAGGAAAGTCCCCAGCTATTGATCAGATGACTGGAGCCTCGAGGAAACCAGTAAACCTAAACGTAATTCCACATTCTAAATACTTCAAAAATGTACACATATAAAACATGTAGAATAGTGTTTATTTTTGTTCTGTATTTGTTAGATTTTACATATTGCGTTCATTGTGATAATGTTCTCTAATTTTTTTGCAGGTGGTTGATCGAGGTAAATCCCCATTTGTTGATCAGACCAAACCCTCGTTTACGCGTTAGGTAATCCTAGATGTAATCCCTAATATAATTATTTGCGCACACTATTGCTTCAAATACTAAGCAATTTTTTATATATTTCAATTGCAGACAGGGGATTCCATTTATGAAACAACGTCTCAAAACTCTTTACAGAATGAGGTCTCTCGGTTGATGAGAGATAGTGAAATTAGAGAGTCTACAGACCTGTTGAGGGTGCTACAAAGGAAAAGGGAAAAAAAAATGAGGAACTGATTTGTCTGACATTGACAGTTCCACTAATAGAAGGGCTCGAGCAAAGGATTCAATTGTTGTTACAGCAACGTAAACAAGTGGACGTAATTTATCAAATAAAAATGAAAATTCATTTATAAAAAATTTATAATATTTGATTTTATATGCTATTGAACTTATAATACAATGGTTTGAATTTATAGCGCGCTATGGAGATTATCAATGGTGGTCAAGGAAATGTTGGTCCCAATGAACAAACCACTCTGCATACACCACATACTGCTCCCATATTGTCCATTGAACAACCAGCAACACGCTCTATGACACCCCCGAGGGCAACAGAGGGTGTAGCCGATGTTGCCCCACCCATAATAGATGTTGCAGAAGAAGGGGTGGATGCAAAGTTAGATAGAGACATGGAAGCATTTATTGGATCTTCTCGTGTGACTAGAACTGGTTCAATAGTGTGTACATTTTTGGTGAATGAAGAACTGGTTCCAATAAAGATAGAGAGGATTCCAGGTCATTATAAATTTTTCAATTTAATTTTTATAATTTGTGTCTAATATACCGATAATATTTCATAATGTTGAATAATGATGGCATTAATGTTTTGCAAGAAATGATATATTTTATAAACATATGAATGATTTGGCCTTTGAGGTCTTCGGGCCCACCATCCGCACAATGTGGAACAAGAAACCAAAAGCTTTGAAGGATGATCTAACTAATCACTTGGTTAGTCTATTCGGAAAAGATACCTTCAATACATCGAAGGTCCTACAAAAGGCTGGAAAACATCTGAAGATTGTCCGAGAACAGTATAGGGTTCACCTAGAAAAGAACCCTAGGTATGAGTGCCCTCCAATGAATCCCTCTATGGAGTGGAAAGCCCTGTTGGAGGATGGAAAAGAGAAGGGCCTGAGAAAATCAGGAAAGATACCACCAGGTGGAACAGGGAGGTATGCAATACATTCCAAAATGTATTGGTAATCCTTATTATTACTAGTTTTTATATCAATTTTGATACATTGACTAATGTATTTAAAGACTTATTTAGGCTCTCGGACACATCTAAGGCCACAAAGGAAAGAATTGAAAAAATTGTCCAACACAAGCTTGGGCCTAGTGGTTACTCCAACTTGGCGGCCCAATATGTAAGTATCACAAAACCTGAATCTGCATCCAAATATCATACAGATTATTATTTTTGTTTTGTTCTGACAAAAGGCTTTAAAATTAATGACATCATGCAAATATGAAGGCCGACCGGTTCAAAGAATTTCCCAGTGCGGATTACATGAAGCTTGGCTTCGAATAGGGCTTTGACACATTTGTTGAACACCGGAGAAGCTTGTCTGGGAATACTGCATGATCTTCTGTTGATCCATCTAGTGCCCAGGTATATGAAAACTATATAGTTTAATGATAATTTATTAATGCTCGTGCAATTTGTTCCTTATCAATAAATTAACATAGATTATTTATTCCTTTTTTTGCAGGAAAGTAATGATCCTGTCCATGTCGAGGATGTAGTACATGACCAACCAATTGAAGATCATGCTTCTCATCCTGGTAATGAATTTATTAATGTGCTACTATTTTTTATAGACTATTGCATATGATGAACATTAATTCTAATTCTACACAATTCAACTGCAGAGCATGTAGATGCATATCATAACATGGAACAGGCTAGGCCTATACGAGATATTGTTGAACATGTTGATGTGCCCATGGCAAGTAAAAGCACACATTCATAATGTTTTTTTAAATGAATTACTTGTATTTATCAAAATATAAATATATTAATGAAATATTTTGACATTAATGTAGAAATTCATCGCCCCTCGCTTGAAATTCAACCTTGCGAGCAGACTAGTAGGGATACCAATGATCAGATTCCCGAAGATGTGACTCTAACTAAATATTTAAAGAGAAGAAAAGTAAAAAGGAAGTGACTAAACAAATTTTTAGTAATTAATATTTATAAAAAAAAAGCATTTAATGGTTTTTTCCTCTGTTTCATGAATGAATGCTTGAATGAATGCTTTACTGAATGGTTTACTGATTTTTTTTTCTACCATTGACTAAATTAATGTTTTAATGAATGAGTTAATGAATGGTTTAATGAATGGTTTTTTCAGCTGTTGAATGATTGAATGGTTTAATGAATGATTTAATGAAAGCATCTTTCAACTATTGAGTGAAATAATTTGCAGTAGATGCATTGTTATTTGCATTGTAGATACATTGTTATTTGGATTGTGAAATAGTGAAATAAATTGTTATTTGCAAGTATATGCATTGGGTTTGGGGAGTTGAGAGTGATGTGAGGGGGGGAAGGGGCGATAAGAGCTTCCACCGTCACGTGGTTGGTCCTGTTTAGGAGAGAATATTAAATTATTCTTGAAACAGACAGGATCTCAATGAATGGTAAGGAAGAATACATTAAAAAACATCTATTTCTATAATTTTAGTGTATAATTTTCACTATTGATATTTGACTCCTCCATTGGAACTTGTTACAGATAGCGTTGAGAAACATTTCCATAGTTAAGAGGCAAGAAATGGCGTTTTGATTAGATAGATGGCCTTATATACATAGTATTTTTGGCTATCCATGTCTTATCAGGTGATATTTTCTTAACAATTAATTTACTTGAATAGTTGAATAGTATTGTAGTTTACATTGTAATAGAATTGTATTTATTTAGATTGGTTTTGTTATTTTCATAAACAAACATAAATTTATTTGATGGGTCCTAACATGAAACTATTGCAAAAAGACAAAAAATGAAGTATGTTGAATGATGTTTTGAAAGGTAAAGCATAAGAAGACAGTGTGAAGATCCACAAATCAAGGTATAATTATGTTTTCTTTTGTTTGATTGAGCTGTGTATTGGGTATTTATGCATGTGCACACACATACATTTAGTTGATGATGATGATTACCATACATTGAGGTGAAATTTGTTCTATCTGATCTAAACAATTACCTTAAATATTTTGATTTATCATGATAACTGGCCTCTTGGTAATACTTTACCAATACCATATAGCTAGGACAATTAACTTTAAATTTAGGCATTTCATTACAAGAAATACGATAGGCATTTGAGTTTGATGGGAATATGAAAGGTCAAAAGACAGAAAAATATAGATAGACTTGTGAGGAAAATGGTATCTGAAACGTTGTTTCCTTATTATTCTGCATGAGTATATTGTTATCTGCCCCAGTTTATCTTTCTCCAGTAGTTTTGTAATTTGTTTCTTAATCCCATATCTTGTTCAACTTTCATGTTTGATTTTGCAATGGAAAACGTATGTTTATATTTGGGCTTATCCCTGTAGGTTGTGAGGTGGGCATGGTACACATTGGTATTTTCAGTTTCCATTGTAACTTTTCACCCCAACATCACTATGCACTTCATTACTCATAATTGCTAATTTGTTACAAATTCTTCTTCATGCAAATCTTTTATTAGGCATTTATATCTTTCTGTATTGCTTCTAATTTATCACCGATTTTAAAGTGGTCACTTAGAGAAAACATCTCAACCATGGAATACAAAAGAAGAATGACTACATTGATAATTATGGTAACAAAGTATTGAGATCTGCTTGAAACAATAAAGATCTATTTTCTACTTTATTTCTGGAAGGCATTGTTTCAATGCTTAAGTTATAAAAACTGTTTATTTTTGTTGTTTTTAGGCAATCTTCCAGAGGTATCCACGGCCTGAAAAAGAGTATCAGTCATTTTTCACTGATTTACAATGATAGATCACTAGATTTCGTATGACATCTTTTCACTAAAGGAAACATTTTCACATTTGTTGGAAACAATTTCGAGGTTCTTTCCCAAGGAAAATATGTTTGTATTGAAGAAAGCCCATTTGCAGCCATGACTTTTGGTGGTGTTGATCCTAATCACTTCAAGGGTAAAATTACTCGAAACAGTTACTGGAAGGTATGTAATAGAATCATGTTAGTTTTCCAGGTTTAAGATTGACTGTATTTAAGGATAAACACATGCATACCATGTTCTTTGTATGAGTCAATATAGTTACTAGTAGGTATGTCATGGGATTAATATACTCTAATAAATCGATTTTGATATTTCCTTCAGTTTGACATGGGAGACTTCCTCATTGTTGATCAATCAACAGGTCAGCATATAGTCCATCTTATTCAATTGGGCACATGATTTCTTCTTAAGGAATCTTATGAAAATATTGATGGCATTTTATGAACATTTTGTTGCAGGTTTTTGTGCTGGAAGTTGTGTTTCTATTGCAGGTTTTGGAACTTCTTTGCTAGCTGGTCCATCGGTAAAGCATGCATAACTTTGATCTTTTGTAAATTTCTTGTATAAGTTAGTGGTGTTTTCTAGGTCTGTGCACAATATGCTATTGTTCTAAATGATAAGTGTTTCATAGCCACACCAAGGATATAGGGAAGAAAAAGCTATTTCAGAATCATAACCAATAGAGTATTATCATTTAAACCACTTTTCTTTGAAATCAATAGTAGTAGACAATTTTATCAGCTAACAAGTGTAAGTATTAACTACCATCATGTATCATCACATAGGAATTATTATCATCATTTGTATTAACTATAAATACTACTGTATATCAACATGAATTACTAGCTGAGTTAACCATCCTTTTAAGGGTTTATACAAGTACTCCTTAGCCTAAAAAGAATGCTTTTGGAAGGCAAAATTCAATGATATTGTTGATATTTCCCCATAACTCAAATATGACCCTAACTTGGTTGATTTTGCAGGTATATTTGATAGGTTTTAGGGATAGAAACGATAGTAACACTGATCAGTAAGGAAAGAATCCCTAAATTTCCCTACTAAACAATTAAATGGGGTCGGTGTAAGGCAGAAAGTAACCTTTTATCAAGGCCAAACTATCCCAACCCCTGAAACATGTCAAATATGAAACCCTAACTCTAACTTTTGACTAGTTTTTTTAGGTTGCTTCTCAAGTTCATGGATTTAGACAAGAAGATAGGTGGCGCACTGGAGGATCTAGGGCTAGATAGGCAGGCCAAAATTTGAGGGTGGCTTAGAATTTGAAAATTGTTGTTATTTTTGGATTATTGAATTTTATAAATTTCTAAGGTTTTCTAGTTTATAGAAATGTAGATCTAATCTAACACTACAATAATAATGCAAATGCGTCTATTTACACATGAAATACTAAAATTTGATCAAAATGACAAATCTTAGGGTTTTTGTGAAATTTACTTCAAACGAAAGGCCATGAGGGATGGTGATTAGCCTCCCTCTTGGAATATTTCCCTAAGGCTCACCAACTAGGACTTCCAAAAACAACCTCTAGGGTTTGTTGGAGGATCCTAATTAGCGAAAAATTCAGAGATCTAAGGACAAACAAGAGAAAAATCCTTCAAGAGGATGTTTTATAACATCTAAAAGTTGACAAAAGATGATAAAAAGCCCTAATTCAGAGAAAACATAGCATTAAAACCACCATTCAATCCATAGAAGCATAATTTCACCAAACTTTACCAATGGAGAAACCAAGAAAACCCTAGAACCTCCTTGTGCTTATGTTCTTACAACAATGCTAGCATCAATCTTTCATGTGCATGAAACCCTAGAATCCACCCATCATTTTACCATAAATCCAAAGAAGAAAAAGTAATATATTTGATAAGCTTCCCCTGTGAATCCATAGGCAAGCCTATATTAGAGCATCTTTTTCGCATGAAATATTTTGCTAGATCCATTAATTTGCAGATAATGGTGCTTCCACATGATTCGGTATTGTAATTGCAAGAGGAACTTCACAAAAAGTTATAGATTCTCAATCAGTCATAAAAGGACAAGCAAGCATACATTTACCAGAATCCAAACAACTATTTAAAGGATCAAAGACAATTACCTGTCTCTTCTATTGAACAATCATAAAGTGAAATTATGTTGCATATAACTTGATTTTAGCTGTGTTACTGGATCCACCACCCTAGTGTGTAGGATCCACTAACAATTGCAACAGGTTGATCTACCTTAGCTAGCAAACTAGGCATATGTGTTGTTTTAGTGGAAGGATTGTTAATGTTCAAAGGTGTTACTGAATCTGTAATACTTCTAGTTGATGCAACTCTTCTTGCAATGGGGACCATAAGAAGAGAGTTTAATCTATCTTGGCCAAATGAAATTGAAGGCTGGACCTGTTCATTTTGCAAACCAAGATCACTTGAATTGATTCCAGTCACTAGGGTAGAAAGAGTTGCCATACCTAGTTGTTTCTCCCTCTATTTCCTGACTACTGTAGAGGATTTAATGTTATATGATGGTCCAAGAGAAGTAGTAGACATAGATACAAATGTGAGAGGTTGTGATAGTTCCCCTGATTTTGACAACGGTGTTAATTGCAGAGCACCTCTAACCTCTGCTTTTTGGAATTCCCTGGAACTTTTGACCAATTTTATATTTTGGAAAAGGTCATGCCTTTTTTTACCCTTTTGACCTAGTTGGCATTTTCTTCCTTAAGGTTCGATATGCTATTGCACAATATGATATAGCATATCAGTCACTTTTTCTACACTTGTTGCATTTATGAAGTTCTTTGTAAATAACAAAACTTCTCTTTGGCCCTTATCCTTAATTGACAACTAAATTATTTTTCTATCCTTTATATTGTCCTGAGTTCTTCTCAAGTGATTTATATCTCCATTGGGCATCCAAAAACTACTTATATTTCACATTTTAGTCCTTCGGTTGACTTGGACTTGAGCATGCATTTTATTTATATGCTTGACAAAATGATTCTATATCATCACTCATTTGGACATGTTGAGTGAAAATCTATCATATCTAAAACACTAATTAGATTATTTTGATGCATAAAATTCAATGATCATCAGTAGAGTGTGTGCTCTAGAATGAAAAGGATATATAGAAGCATACCATACTGATATGTCGTAAGAGTTGTCAGGTAAAGAACTGTAAATGAAAAGGATATAGATTATTTACATATTTATTGGAATAATCTCCACCATTATATGTGTGAAGGATATTGATCCGCTCACCAAATTGTTTCTCTGCAAGAGCTTTAAAATCTCGAAAAAAAGCAAACACATCAGCTTTGTGTTTTAAGAACTAGACCCATGTGTATATAGAGATGTAATCAATGAAGGTTAGAACTTAGTACGTATATTTATTTTTTCATAGATAGGTGAGGAAAGGGACCAATGATGTCACCAGGCACAAAATCAAGAAGTGATGTGGCTCTCTTAGCCTTTCCTTTCTCAAATCTCTCTTCAACGTGCCTACCAAGAGTATATATTGGAAAAAATCCATCTAAGAAGGATATAGGTGGCAACCCCACTATCCCATCTTGTTTGATTAATTGATGCAATTAATTTAAGTTAATATGCCCAAACATATTATGCCATAACTTACTAACATCATTAGAATGCATTAACAAACCTAAAGTAGGAGTTTTAAGCAAAAATTTTGAAAAACCATACAATGTATTTTTGTGATCAACTTTTCTAAGTGAAATCTTTCAATTTTTTTTTGTTAAATCTAACAATAGGCGTCGCTTTTCCGACGCTTCTATGAAACATTCGGCACATGAAGGAGACACTTAACCAACGCTTTGTATTAACCTTCCGACAGTAGTGTCATGACTCCGACACTTCAGCCCGTCGCATGACCGGCGCTTCAAGTGTTAGTAGGCATCGAAAATTCGATGCATTTTTGATAAAAAAAATCGACGGTGTTGCCATGAATCCAACGCTTATACCCGTCAAGAGGTCGACCCTTCAAGTGTCGGTAGGCGTCATATTTCCAACTGTTTATGCAAGTTTTGATTAACACTTTGAAAGAGAAAACGGTCGAATAGGCAACACCATGGTGTTTCGGATCTTCGACCCACTTTGGTAGCCTATCAAATATCCGACGTTATGCCATCGACGACAAAAAAAATTGTATGTGTCGAAGATGCGATAGAGAAGTGTCGAAATTTAGACATATGAGGTGTCAGATTTTGGGTTGAAATTCTGTTGTGAAAACTTGTTGGGGTCATGGAGCTCTTATATGATGATGATGGCCTTGTATGGTATTTGACATGCTATGGAACCCACAAACATGCCCTTGGTATGATGAAGAATCCCACAAATACTTGTCCATGGTGAAGAAGACTTTGAAAAATCATTTGGACCCATAATTGATGGTTTAAAGGTCCTTGTACTCTTAATGAAAATGATGTGGTCATTTATGTCACACTTGCCTTGATCATGAGGTCATTGGTATTTGTACCTATGGAGGGATGATGTTTGACCCACACACTTTGTGGTTTAATGGTCTCAAAGAAATGGTGACAAAACAAAACAAATGACAAAAAAACATTTTGGCTCACTTTGAACCCTAAAACCATTTTAAAAAATATATACCTTTAAGTTAGCCCCTATTTTATGGATACATGGACACGTTAAATGTGTATAAAACAACTTATACTATGAAATGATAACTTGACATAGTTCTCATTTTTCTCTCTCCTAATTTTAGTAGCTATGTTTACCTCCGTTTCAAAAAGGCTTGATACCAGTATCACACATTTTCATTTCGAGGGATTGTTTTTAGCCTTGGAATCATCTTTTTCATAAAATATTTTTAATTTATATTTTCAAGTGTGGGTTTTAAAAATTTAGTAAAATAACATACATTTAGAAGCAATTTATAATGAAAAACATATACATTTTCCAATTTTTCTTTAAAATAATACATTTTTATGGACAAAATAAGACATTTTTATTGACAAAATTGTAAAAAAATCCTAAAATAAAGACATTTCAAACCATTTTCAATGGATTTTCAGATATCTTTGTATAAAAACTAGACTATTTCATATTATTTTCCAAAAAGTGACTATTCATATAAATTCAAGAAAAACTATACCATATATTTGTAAATGACATATTAAAAACATTATATATAGAAATTTTATTTCCAAAATAAAATCCGAAGTCAAAAAATTACTAATATATCTTATCAAGAAGTTGTCAAATTTAACATTTTCTTCAAGACATGAAACTAATCAACAATATAATGTAGGCCAAATTCTTCATCGAAATTGGAATTTTATGGATCTTGGATTTCTTTAGGGACATCAATGTCCTCTACCATTGGGTTTTCTATGTCGACAAGATGCCCAATGTGCTCCTTTCCAAACATCCCTCCTAATAGGGGTTGGGGCTCTTTTGACATCTTTGCCACAAGTGTTTCACTAAAATCTCCTTTATTGAAGCCAACTTATGGAAATTCATCTAAAAGAACTTGAATACCACTAATTCTTTGCTTGATGTAATTCCATTGCAGTGGATCATTAGCAATGGATATGCAATTTCTTCCTTTCTATAAGGAGCATGCTATTGTTATACCTAATCACCAAAAAAAAACTAGTTTAGTTAAATAGCGTAAAGAAACAATGCTTAAAAAAATTAAGGAAGAATAAAAAAACAATAAAACTTGAAATATTCTTTCATATGTAATATTAGAAGTTTTACCTAAACTCGAGAACACAACCAAGACCCAATATCCTTATCTTGAAAATATATCTATGAGATACTTAATCAATTCTTGTGTCTTTTGGTAGATCTTTACAGTCACTCCTTTCAAATCCCTTTATTCATATATTAATTTTTTAACCACAGCCTTATAAGTCAAATCTTACTATATTTGACTTCACTATTTTCATTTATTAAAACATATTCAAAATTCTCATCTTTTGTCCAAGTTGCAAGATGTATCTTTTCAATATCACTAAAAATGAATAATTGGTGGAGCTACATTTGCTTATAACAAAAATATATAAAAAATATTAAAAAATAAAACAAAGAAACAAAAATAATGTTAAAAAACTAACGTTTTAAATAAAATTAAAAACAAAAGTATACAAATGATTTTTAAACTTCAATACTTTAAAAAATCAAAAATAAACTAAACAAAAAACAAATAAACTAACAAAAATAAAACTAAAATAAAATAATATTAAACTCAACCAAACTAAACTAAAATAAAATAAAATAAATAAAACTAAACTAAACAACAAAAATAACAAATAACAACTAAAAAAACAAAAAAATGAGAAACAAATAAAACAAAATAGGCAAACATTAACCATGGAGTGTAAAAGGGTGTAGGGAGGGGTGACACTATTGAGAATCACGTCACCACTCCCTACCCCGTTTTACACTCCAGAACCATCCCACCACCTCTCCACCACTACCTCCCCTACCTTATTTTATAGGTAGGAAGGGAGACCGATAATGTAAGGTGTGCATTTTATTTTAATTTTTTTGTTTTATTTATTTATTTTGTTTTCTTTAAAACATTCGTTTTTAAAAAATTACTTTTACACTTTGTTTTTTCTAAAGTTTAACACATTAGTTTTCTACATAGTTTCTTTTGTTTTTTACTTATTTTCTAAAATATTTTTTCTAAAGTTTAACACATTAGTTTTCTACATAGTTTCTTTTGTTTTTTACTTATTTTCTAAAATATTTTTTCTTTTTTAATTTTTTTTATCTTTAATCTTGTCTCTTTTTTTAGTAAGAAAAATAAAAAATTGTTTTAACTTTTTTAGAATTTCCTTTCTTTTTATTTAAGTTTTTAAATTTTTTGGGCTAAAATTATATGAATAATTTGTTCTTGTATGGTCTAATATATGATTTCATTATGAATTACATCATAATTTCTTTGATTTTCTATAACATCCCAATCTCCTCTTTATCATTTTGGGAGATGGAGTAAGTTTTTTTTCAGACATTTTCATCTCAACAACCCAAAAGATTAGTCTCAAAGAATTAAATAGCATTATAATTAAGTACAAAGTAAATGTATGCTTATTGTAAAAGATTATCCCATGGTCTTACTAACAAGCACTTATACATATTGTCCATAATGATAACTATTGCACCTGAAATATACACTGATGCCTAAAACCCTTCAAAGCACTTGGCTATGGATTATTTTGGATGCTTGTTCCCACTCTTAAGTAGGCTAGTGCACTTTCCCTCCTATGATAAAGTGCAGGAACATGTTGTTCATTGAAATTAGGCGTCATCAGTTCCTTTACCCTGTTCACAAAAAGCATCGACGCATATACCCCCTCTACAAGAAGCGTCGACATGATTAAAAGGAAACAAAGGAAGTTTCGAGAAGCTTCCAGGAGAAATATCTCATGGAGGAAGCTCCTATCAGTTAGGGAGAGATGGAATTCAACCTCCTCACCCATAGGGATCATCCGCTATCCTCTTCCCAAAATATCTCATCTCATATGAGCCTCCCTTGGCCTATAAAATAAGGCTTCATGGACTATATGAGGGGGGACCAAGAAGATCATCCTGATGCTGTTGGATTGAATTTTGGTATTGAGGAAAAGTTGAGTGAGTGTTGTGAGAAAATAGCTTTGTGAGTGAAGAGTTGTATGAGCATGTCAAATACCCCGTGGAGACAAAGCTATTGATGTCAAGGATTTGGTTGTAGCTTTCTATTTCCATTTGATTAATACAAAAGTGTTTCTTTTTCCCATATTTGATTTTTCATAATATCAATCATTTATTATTATATTCCTTAATCACTAATATGGATTGTTGATCTATCGTGTTACTCTTATCTTGTTCTCTTGTTTCTGATGCTTCTTTGTAGGTACTATAGATCGCATAAAGAACAGTGAAATGAAGACCATGACATTCATATCTGAGGTAAAAGAGTTATTTTATTCAAGTATATTAACTATCTAGGGGAAGGATATAATGCTATGGGTTTTTGTTCTAGACTTGTACCACAGAGGCGAGAGGAACAAGCAGTGTCTACAATGGTTGAAGGATTCCTACAAACAAAATTGGCGACCATACTGGGGAATCTTTCCGTTATCTTTCTGTGAAGGGTATTTCACGCCACGACCATACTGAGGAATGCTACTTTCAACAATTTAAACTTCAATATCTTTAACAATTTCTCAAACACACAAGCTTTTCACCATTAATACTACATAATCTCTGAAACGAGAAAGGAAGGAGATCCTCTAATGCTTAACAAAAACTATACGTTCTCAATAAAACTCATAAAGATTTACTTTCCTAAGAAATCATGCGTGACTAGGAGTAATCAAAACAAAACAAGCTAACTATCTTCTTTTGTCTTTTTAATATGATTTCGAAAAAGAAAGAATGTTGAACAAATAAAATCAACAAATTGCAAAGGATCTACAAATGTTCTTTTCTCACAAGCCTACAATCACTTTCATAGAATGAACCAAGCAAACCATGCATCCAAAATTGTAATTCATTCACAATTTCCTCAACTACAAAATCCTTATTGATGAAAAATTATAAATATGAACTCAAGAAGTGAGATCATGCTATCAAACTATTAGATTTAGGAGAAAAACAATAAGCAAATTGAACAGTAAACTCAGAGAAAAAAAAAATACCAAAACACACTCTCTAAGACAGTGATTAACCTACCTCGGCGCACTGTGTAAGGCTGGACTAGAGTGCTAGCAGGGGGTCGACACACTATGCATATTGAGTAAAGGCACCAGCGGTGGTCTGTGCAAGATGGAAGAAGGTTCCATCGACACTTGCTGTCGGAGTGCAATAGGCACTAGTGAAGGGTGGCACTCTATCAGATCTACCCAGGTGCATCGGTGGATCCACAAATGAAAAAAATTCCAGTCACCTGTAAAAGGAACCAAAGGTGGACTGGGCTGGGCTGATAAAGAAGTAATGCAAACTTCAAAAGAGAAAATTGACAAGATAATAAGGTGTATCACTCACCTTAATAACTCAAGTGAGTTAAGCAAAGATAATTACAAGATTATAAGTAAGAGTGTTACCAAAGATCTTATATCTAACTGGATTTTCTCTAGATATGATTGGATCAAGATATCCGCAGTATGGACACCCCCTGGGCCAAATTGTTTTTCCTACCAAAGGAACTGTTTCTAGTATGGGGAAAAAACTACTGGCAGAGCCACCAACAGTGAACATCCCTCCTCCTAATACCAACAAAGTTGTACCCTCTTTTGGTCAAGGAGGACCTTTATGGGTTCAACCCGATGTTAGTCTGATTTCTTGGGGTTATACTTACCCTAGAAATCAACCACATACGGTTCATCAAGCTTATTAACTAGCACTGTTGAGGGATGTTTATCCTGAAATTCCTTACCTTAAGAATGCTTATGTCCCTTGGGGAAAACCTAATTGGTCTAATGTCCCATCATATGGAGGAAATTTTGTAAATACTCTTGTAGGTTTTGGAGTTCCACCTGAAGGGAGACCGTTAGGACATCCCCATAGAGGACCACCACCTGGAGGACCACCACCTGGAGGCCCACCACCTGGAGGCCCACCACCTGGAGGCCCACCACTTGGAGGTCCACCAACAAGAGGCGCACCTCCCTCGGGAATCCCACCACATGGCGGCCCCCCTAGTGGCTCTTTTTGAAATCAATAACCTAACCAACCGATTATGGGGGTATCATCCATGCTCATTTATTAATCTACATATGGTCCTACTAGTCCACAACTATCATATCAGTATTACCAGTACCCCCAACCCAATCAACAATTACCATTTATGGCAACCTTAGATCTGCGAGATTTGTCCAGATTGATCAACGATCTGATACACCATGATCCCTCATAGTTGGCCATCCTAGTTAAGGTACCCTCAAACATACCTAAATTCGACTATGATCCTAGTGAGGACCCCAAGAAACACGTGATGAATTTTCACCTATGGTGTTCATCTAATTCTCTGATGGATGGTTCAATCTGTCTACGTTTGTTTCAGAGAACGCTCACCGAAGTAGCTGCGAAATGGTATATCAAGCTACCTCAACATTCCTTTTGGGACTTAATACCTTAACAATGGATTTTTTAACACATTTTCAGTTACCAATTCATTACAAGACAGAAACAGACCTATTAACCTCTCTTCACCAGACTACTTCCACCCATATATCCAATCATATACATGAATGGAAACGAAACCATAGGTTGATTAAGGATCCCATTCCTGATCAGTTACTTGCCTATTGGTTTACGAAATCTTTTCTTTCCCCCATTGCTAGGGATGTTGCCATGGGAGGTGTTGTTACTGAGGAGCGGGCCATTATCCATGCTCAATACCTGGAATTGGTTTATTCCTAGTCAAGCATTTTGTATGACCTGATTCCTCATGCTCCTCGTCCAACACCAAATCCTTCAAGACCTGCAATGGAACCACCCGCCGATGGAATTCTTGGTTCAGTTCAAACACAATTGACAAAAAATCCGCAAAAAATAAAAATCAACCAGCCGCACCAGCTAGTCAACCTGTTCCACCACCCAAAACTGCATCCCCTTTTGTTGTTTCCACCAAAGTAAATGTGGTATAGTCCACAGAATCTTCAGGAGGAAAGAAGAAAGGTAAAAACAAATCCAATAAATTCGACAACCAATAGGAAGGTCACAAAACACAAAACCCTGATGTTTATTCTAAGAACAAGAGAAAGGAAATGTTTCCCTACCTAATTTATGGAGGATATCACTTCACTAAGGAGTGTCCTCATCGAGAGGAAGTTAGAAAATTTTTGAAAAATTCCCCCACCCCGACAGTTCTTACAAACCCTTTCCCTACCCAACAACAATTAATTTACCATCAATCCTTGCACATGCATTCTTCATCCTCCATAAGTGAAGTCAAAATGATGTTAAGTGAATCAGTTCACCTTAATATTTGATCACAAAGCTATAACCCTCCTCCAGAAAAGAAAATTGATAATGTTCCACCTGAAAAAACCTTCAACGTCCACTCCTCCTTCTAATGGTATTCAGATTGAAAAACCTAATCTTGATGCAATTCTTCACCCACCTAAGAGTACACTTCAAAATTCCATACCTAATACTAACGCATGTGTCGCCCAGTACTATAATATAGTAGAAGATTTAGCTCAAGCACCGTGTCCTATGTCAACTCTCAAGGTACTCCAAACATGTCCTACATAGCGAAATAGATTGCTATCAGTTCTTGGAGCACTAGATCCTGAAATAACAACATTATTGCTTTCAAGTTGGATGATTTTAAATATAGGTTTTCCCATCAATTGGATTTCCAGTTGTCCATGAAAGCTATTGGGAAAACAATATGTTGTACCATATTGGACAAGGGAGCCTCAACCTCGGTCATGTATTTATCCTGTTGGAGAGCTATCGTTTCTCCTGAAATTAATCGTTCACCCATGACATTAAAGGAGTTTGATGGTCGTGGCTTCAACCTGATGGATTATTCCCCTCTCTACAAGTAGAACTAGGGGGGGAGTCAATTTCCATTCATGTTGAATTTTTTGACACTCCTTTAGATTACAATCTTCTCCTAGGTCAAAATTGGTTTTATGCTATGCAAGTCGTTCCTTCATCCATGTTTCAGATAGTTTAGTTCCCATTCCAAGGGAATATTGTTACTGTTGACCAGTTAGATTTTTGTTCACCCGATGCCTCTTTGAATACTGCAAAAAAATTCCAATTTTGGCTTTCACGACCCCCAATATTAGAACATTGGAGTAGGTTTCATCAAATATTCCTCACTCATGGGAATATTTCTGATATCTAATCCTCCTCCCATTTCATGGTCTGCATCCGTGAATATGATTTATACTTCTACCATAGATAAAGGAAAGTCCATTGTTTATTCGACAATAATGATCCCTTTTGAGGAAATGTACCACTCTATTCAAACCAACAGTGAACCCACCATTAATAATCATTTGTTGGTGGCTTCATATCCATATCACCTACCTTTTTAGCTAGAACCCCCCCACCCCCCATCTCTAGATTATCTTTCGCATACACTCCCCTCCGATGAATCCATCACGGAAGTTATGTCCTTAGATTAGATTCCCTGGAAAGATCATTATCATCGATCTTCTTTCCTTCCCAATTTCCATATGGTAGAAGAACAATTTGCATCATCAGTTTATTCTGATATAGTAACTCATCCTCAATCCTCGGTCCTCACCCGTGATATCGAATCTGAGGGTTGTTTAAGTAACATTACCAAAACCATTCCAATTGATAGAAACCCGGTATCCTAGAGAACATCCAGATAGGCCCGAACTCTTCCCCTTCAGAGATACAGTCTTATACGACCTTATTTAAGGAATTTAGAGATATTTTTGTTTGGACCTATTAAGAAATGCCAAGGATATATCCCTCTATCATAGTTCATGAGATTAAAACTTACCTTAGTGCCAAGCCAGTTCATCAGAAGCTATGCCAGGTACATCCACAAAAAGCAGCAGCCATTAAGGAAGAAATTGAAAAACTTCTTAAGGCTGGTTTCATTTACCCTGTGCCTTTGACTGAATGGTTGTCTAGACTTTTGTTCCAATTTTATTAAACACAGAAATTTTTTTTCTTGTGGTGAATAAATCAAATTTAAAAATATATATATACAAAAATGCTTAAAAAATAAACATAAAATTAAACTAAAAACATGTAAATAAATAAAAAGTATTAGGTAATAAATTAAATCATAAAATGTTAAATTTTAATCTTCTCAAAATTTTATGATTATTGTGTTAACTTGTTTTTGCATGTCACTCAGAAACAAGTTTCGACCAGAAGGATTGCTACTTTGCAGGTATAAAAACATTTTATTTATTCTCTTTAACTTGTTTTGTTAAGCACATATTTTCTGATATTTTTAATGTGCTCACAATTTTGCTGCAAGGAAATACTAACCTTTTGCAGGTTCAAAGGTGAATGAATGGCGTGGAGAATTGATTTCCAGAATCGCAGAATTTTTTCAAAAAATGCTCCATTAAAAGATCAAAGGAGTTGAGTTTTCCCTTGTGTATGTCATGACGTTTGCTACCACAAAGAATCCTTTCCAAAACAAATTACACCATGTCATGATTACTTATCCTTCTCCTTCCAATCCCATTCACCATCCATTTCATATTCTACACTTTCATTGCCTTATATATCATGACTTCCTGCATGTCTACCTTTCTGAGTCGCACACATTTTCCTCATTTTCAGTTTACCTTTTGTCTTCTGAATAAAACCATTCAGCTTCATTTCCATGAATACATTACAATTATCCCTGCCATAAAAATTGTTTGACCCTCATATCTTTCATCTATAGTCCTACCACTCATTATGTACAACTCATGTTGACTGATGTGGGATTCCTTAAGGCCCACCTTTCAACAAGTCTTTCCCCATCGACCTCAGCACATTATCTGGGATAGAGACTAGAGTTCATTTTTAGTACCTTAAGGCTTGCATGCCTTAATGGTAAGTTCTCTCGCTGACAATCATGGGAATACACCAATGTCCCTTGATCATTATATCTTGCAAGTGGCTCGATATCAGCTCATCTATTCTCACTTTGCACGATGTACTTAGGTACCTTGGCACTCATTGACATCAATGGTGATATTTCCTTGCATTGGTTAACAACATTCATCAATGGTTGGTAATCCAATGACTTCTTTCCATGTTTGAAATCGACACATTTATTCACATGGTAAGAATTGTACCATTGGGTTTTGTAGCAGGTGAAGACTATATACTTTGTATGACTCCATTAATAGTTTTACAGCAACATAATTCCAGCCAAATGAAACTACTACAGTTCCACTTTCAGCTCTCATCTTCTACTTCATCCAACCAAGCAGTAGTTCAGTTCCTTCACTTCACATTCTATGATCCAGCAACAGCAGCCACATTCCTATTGCATAGTTCATCAAATTTTTGGGTAAGTGGAGGTTTGTTGTTTTCTAATCTTTAACCATGTAATTCCTCAAATGCTAGAAAATGAATGAATTTGGAAAATTCCCTCACTACATTTCTTTTCTCCTTCTCATAAACCTAATGTATCTTAAGTTGGGGGGGGACTGTTCATTATCATTTTACATACTCATCATCTCATTTACCCTTAATCAACATGTATTTCCCAAACTATGCTGGCATGATTCATAATATGAAGAAAATGCTTTTTACTATACATTGATGCCTTTTACTATACATTTGAATCGGGCTTGTACTAAGGACAACTTCACCAACCCATACTGATAGGTAAATAACTCCCGATTCAATTTATTTCATAGCCAAAGCATTTATTTATACATTTACAATGACTCTTGGGATCACACATCCGAGAGTCTTTTCATCTTCCTATTATTTACACTAACGTATAATCCTGACGAATTATATTCCAACAATCCCCCCCTTAATCCGAAGGGGTGTTAGTAAGTCCGAGCATGTTTCTGAATCTTTCAAACTTTTCTCATCCAAGCGCTTTGGTGAAGATGTCTGTAACTTGATCATTTGTGGAACAATGTCAAAGATGGACTGTCTTGGCCTCTACATGATGTCGAATCAAATGATACTTTGTGTTGATGTGTTTGGTTTGATCATGGAATCTGGGATTCTTAGCCAGCTTGATTGCAGAAGTATTGTCGACCAATAATGGAGTGGAGTTCTCTTGTTTTTCTTGCAAATCTTCAAGTATCTTCCTGAGCCATACTATTTATTTTTTTGCTTCAACTGCAGCCACATATTCTACTTCTATTGTTGAATATGTCGGAACTGATTGTTTGCGTAATCTCCATGAGACAGCTACTGATCCAAGACTCATAGTGTATCCAGAAGTTGATACTCCCGTCTCCTTACCACCATCAAAATCTAAGTCTGAGTACCCAATAAGTTTGAAGTCATCCACTTTAGAGTACATGAGTCCAACATCTTGAGTCCCCTTCAAGTATCTTATAACTCTTTTTGCACCTGACCAGTGTCCTTCACAAGGTTTATGCATGAACCTTGAAAGTATGCCAACAACATAGGAAATATCTGGTCTGGTTGTTGTAAGGTAGATAATACTTCCTACAAGTTGTCGATACTTGGTCGCATCCTCAAATTATTTTCCTTCGCTTGATGTGAGCTTCATTTTTTGTTCCATTGGAGTAGAGATAGGGTTGCATTCTGTCATGCAAAATTTGTTTAGTAGTTCTCCAACATATGTTTTCTGAGATAGGAATATGTACTTAGGATGTTGAGTGACTTCAATTCCTAAGTAATAGTGGAGATGTCCCATATCTGTCATTTCAAAGATCTTTTTCAAATCTTTCTTTATGGATGCTATATAGCTCTCATTGTTCCCTGTCATCAAAAGATCATCTACGTACACCACAAGATACACAACAGATCTTCCAACTTTCTTTATAAATAGTGTTGCATCATCAATATCAAAATGTTAGAAATTTAACTTCGAAAGATGCTTGGTTAATTTTTCATACCATGCACGAGGTGCTTGTTTTAGGCCATACAAGGATTTGACAAGCTTGCATACCTTTTGTTCTTTTCCTTTCACAACAAAGCCTTCTGGCTGAGACATGAAGACATTCTCTTTCAAGTCTCCATTCAAGAAAGCAGTCTTCACATCCATCTGATGAACTTTCCACCCATTCTGAGCAGCTAAAGAGAGTAAGGTACGGATGGTAGCCCATTTTGCTATAGGAGAGAACGTTTCTTCATAGTCAATTCCTTCCTTCTGTGCATAGCCTTTTGCTACAAGCCTCGCTTTGTGCTTTTCAAGTGAGCCATCTAATCTGTATTTGTTCTTGTACACCCACTTGCAACCAATTGGTTTGGTTCCAACTGGAGGGTTAGCCAACTTGCAAGTTCCATTCTTCATGAGTGCATCATACTCATTCTGCATAGCTTCTTTCCACTCAACCCGAGTAGAAGCTTCTTCAAAGGAAGTTGGTTCAAAGTTAGCAGATAAATTAAATTCACAATCAAATGATACATCCATGTCATCACCTGAATTATCTGCTTCTCCTCCATCTTCATGTCTTTTTGAACTTCTCGTTCCCATCTTTCCAACTTCATCCGGATGGACAATTTCAAGTGTCTTTGTGGCCCATTTAGGAATCTTCTGTGATGGTCCTGGTTGATCAGCTGGTGGTGCTTCATCATTGATTAAGAGTCTTCCAATTCTCTCAATCACATCATCCAGTTGAACCTATTGTTCAGGTGAAGTAGCAGGAACTTCTTCATGCGGGGGAGTTGGTGCTTCATATGGAAATTCGAAAGGTTGATTTAGAATAGGAATCCCCCCTTCAAGGTTTGGAATTTCATATTCATTTTCAGAATATTTCTTTGGATGAGGATATTTTTACAAATGATCAAGTTGTCTCTCAATGGACTGGTCATTTTTATTAGTCTCAATAAAAATGACATCTCTGGAAATAACAAACTTCTTTTTTACCTCATGTATGCCTTGGAGTATTCTTCGTACCCCAGGAAAATGCATTTTCTGCTTCGAGCACCAAGCTTGTTTCTTTGCTCCTTTGGAATCAAGGCATAACAGGTGGAACCAAAAACTCTGAGATGCCTGACTGAAGGGAGATGGCCAAACCACATTTCATGTGGATTCTTGTTATCAAGAGCATTTGATGTACTTCTGTTTCTCAAATAGGCTGCACATTTTACTGCATCACCCCAAAACATTAGTTTTACATTCTCAAAAAACATCATTGAGCGAACCATATTCATTATGGTTTTGTTCATTCTTTCTGCTACACCATTTTGTTGAGGATTGTATGGAACGGTAGTATGATGTGCAATTCCATGTTGACGAAGATAATATTCAAAAGCATTTGAAGTGTAATCTTTCCCATTATCAGTACGAAGTGTACCAATTTTTTATTGTGCTTTTTTTTCTATCAATGCATGAAAGTCTTTGAATGTTTGAAATGCTTCTGATTGTCTTTAAATAGTAAATCCAGCACATTCTTGAGTAGTCATCAACAAAGGTCATAAAATACTTATTCCCATTGGTAGAAGGAGTTGGCATTGGGCCACATAAATCAGAATGCACTAATTCTAATTTCCTACTTGCTCTGAAATTAGAATCATGGAATGGCAGCTTACTGTGTTTCCCTAATATACATGCATCACATTTGCTCTTCTCTTTGGGAATGGTGGGCAAACCAAATACACCATTCTTTCTCAACAAACGAAGACTGTTATAATTTAGATGACCAAATCTTGCATGCCACAATGAACTAGATGACAAATTACCTTCTCCATGCTGAGAGAGGTAGGCATAGTTCTGAACTCTTGCAGATGAACCCTTTAGCTTCAGCAGCTTCCCATCTTTGTATCCAGTCATGATGACTTGGTTGTCAGAGGACTTTCTTATTTCTATGATTCCATAAAACATGTGGATGGAATGGCCTCACTGTCGAATCTCCACCAAGGATAGCAGGCTTCTCTACAACTCTGGAAGATAAAGAACATTCTTCAACAAGAAATCAGGGAATCCAGGCATCTTCAGTCGAATGGTGCCCATTCCCTTTGGTTTAAGACTTGACTTATCTGCAAAGTACACTATGCCATTTATTGTTTCATTAAGTTCTTCAAAACAGTCTTTTCTAAAAGTCATGTGTGATTTTGCACCAGTATCAAGCAGCCAACAATCTTTGTAAGATGAAAGTGAAGTCATTTCATTAATTCCAAGATTACAATGTGCAACAATACAATGAGCAGAATCAGAAGATTTACTAGCATCTTGGTTTTTATTGTCATCTTTCTTCTGGTTATGTCTGTCTTTGATGGATTCCCATGAAGCCCAACACTGATCTGATGTGTGTCCAGTCTTTCCACAATGCTTGCACTGCAAATCTGATCTTTTGCTCAAGTTGTTTCTGCCTCCTCTACCTCTGAAGTTTCTTCTTCGTCTGCCTCTCTTGCTGCTTTCTCCTTTGGGATGATCTTTTCCAGAGAGAGTGGCACCAAATCTAGATGCTATAGATTGCATCTTCTGCAACTACTAGTGTAATTTACAATAATGAACTTAATATGACAAAGAGAATGAGATAATAGAAAAACAATAACCTTGCAGGTCTACAGTCTCTGCCAAGGTGAATACAATGCAAGTTTATAGCATACACAGAATTCTTCAATACACAAAATATATCAGTCACGAGCTTCAAATACACAGCAGCATTCTTTTTATACGATATATACTCTACAGAATATGTTATGCGTGGAGGCACCAGAAGCTAATATATTAGTGCAAAGGATATAGGTGCACAAATTATAGTCTGTGCAAAAAACAAGCACCAAACTATATACTTCTGCAAAATCAAGTGATTAGCAGCAGCTAGATGACTTCAACCTTCATGTGAATGAAGACATGTATTTCTTCATCCTTCTATCCTTGTTCTTCAATAGACTTGAAATGCCTTCACTCCTTAACAAAGAGGTCACATCTTTCCAGAAAATCGTAGCCACAAATGGCTAGACTCAACATGGCTTCACACATCAATTGATTTTGAAATTTGAATACAAAACTCTCATAAATACATCACCTCCATCATAATATTGTCTCAACTCTCACAAAATCGAACCAAGAGAGGCCACTCGCATGAGAAATTTTGCAGACTATTTCACTCTTCAATGCAAAAGATTAGGACAAAAATTAGGGTTTTTGTATTTCAATGAACAAAAACGTTTTACCTCCACGCTCTTTCACACAGCGGCATATATCATCCAATAGAGTCTCCACGCAACTGAATACTCATGTTCAAACTTGATCTTCACGCCTTCACGCATTCCATCAACAATATTTTGACGAAGGGAGTCTTCAAAACGGTAATTCTCCTTTTCAACAATGCAACAAATAGCAGTCATGATCCATAAAATACACAACAAAGAAAATATGCTGAGATATACAGTCCTCACATAGGTTACGCAGATGTACAGTACAGTCCTCACACAGGTGATGGTGAGGGAGAGGCACAGCTCTCAATTAGAAGAGCCCATGCTGGAATGAATAAGGTTGGTAGCTCACAGAAATATGGAACTGTCAGTATTCAAAAAACTCACAGCAGTCTCCACCGTGTTAATCTTCAACATAACGTCTTCAACGCACACAGTAGCAGTCATGGTCCACGCAGTAGTGACGATGGAGGATATGAAGAGTATTTACTCTTAAATGAATTAGCAGATGCCACAATATTCCACGGAGTAGCACAAAGACGCAAAGATATATAGCAGTCTTCGGATAGAAATATATAGAAATCTTCAGTAGAAATTCCAAACACAAACTTGCAACAGCTGAGGGTGACCCAATTAGAGCTCGATCCACATCCCAAACTTTAGATAGAACCCAAATATGATAGATTCATTTTCTTAATTGTGAGGTAGTTCAAAAATTAAGGTTTCTTCCGAGTAATACTAGAGAGGAGAAACACACTCCTGAAAAATAGATAGATCGTGAGGAATGAAGAGGTGGCTCGCAAAAATTAGGGTTTACTTCAGTGGCAGATGCATTCTTCTTCAATTGTTGTGGATTTAACAAAGGGTTGGTTCACAGCCCTCCCAGGTTAAACACAAACCCAACACAATTCAGAATCGCAGGTGGAGGATCCCTCAACACCGCGAATGCAGAAGAGATAATTGAGAAAAACTGTTATGCAGATTGGGTGGTGATTTACAAGAATAGAGGGTAATGGAGTGTATCTCTATCGCTTCTTCCCACGTGAAGAGAAAGGAATTCTTCAATAGAGAATACTCTATCAGATGATAAACACAAATGAAGGTCGCAACACAAAACTTCAGCCTGAAAGGATTAGGGTTAATAATATTGTTCTATACCTTAATGCACAGCATGGTAAAGAGCACACTCAACAGAACTCTCAAACTTTCCTCAACCAAGATTGGACCATGCATGAGAACGCATATGGTATACTGGTGATGGGCAGGCATCCATTCCTTAATGCAGTTCTGGAACTGTAACGCATACAATGAATGTATGCAAGCTGGCAGGAGAAACGGCCAAGGTCTGATAACGCAAGCAGAATGGCAGGCATGCAATGCAGCCAGGAGTTATGGTAGGTGGTGCTCTGATACCACTGATAGGTAAATAACTCCCGATTCAATTTATTTCATAGCCAAATCATTTATTTATACATTTTCAATGACTCTTGGGATCACACATCCGAGAGTCTTTTCATCTTCCTATTATTTACACTAACGTATAATCCTGACGGATTATATTCCAACACATACATTGATCAAATTATCGAAAACTATGCCGACAGTGTCATCTTTTCATTTATGAATGGCTTCTCTGGATATAATCATATTGAGATAATCCCATAATATCAACACATTACAACTTGTATCTACCCATGGGGAACCTTTTCCTATAGAAAAATCCCTTTTCATTTCAAAATGGTGGCGCTATGTTTCAATGTGCCATGTCATATTATTTACACAACATTAAACACATTGTGGAACCTTATCTTAATGAATTACCTTCTCATTCGAAGCAGCAGGATCACAATGTTGATCATCTGAGAGCTATTTTGAGTCAGACTTAGCCACTTTAACATTCGATTAAATCCACATAAGTGTGTTTTTTGTGTTGAGAATGGATGACTACTTGGTTTTATTGTGTCCAAGGATGGCATCCGCATAGACCCTCTGAATATTGAAGCTATCCTAGCTCCACTCACCCCAACCAATGTTACCAAACTCCAAAGTTTGCAAGGGAAGGAAAACTTTTTACATCGTTTCGTCTGCAATGATGCTGAAAAAACACATGGTTTCATGCATTTATTGAAGAAGGATAACCCTTTTGTTTGGGATGACTTAGATTAGCACACGTCTAATAACCTCAAACACGCTATCACACATGCACCTGTGCTGCAACCACCAGATTATAAAAAGGATGATTTCCTGTATGTGGCTGCATTTCTTTCAACCATCGATATTTTTTCAATTCAATTAGACAATCATGATCAGGACCATGTGATATATTATCTAATAAGGAGTCTTTTAGACTCCAAAACCTGATATTCACGTGTGGAGAAACTTGCTTTGGACACGGTCATTGTGGTCCAGAAGTTCCATCACTACATTTTTCTTCGTACAACCACAATCTACACAGATTCTAACACCATGTATTATATCTTGACTCATCAAGTACTTGGGGGAAAATACGCATGCTGGATTTTCATTCTTCAGGATTTTGAGTTGGAATTTGCAAAAAATAGTTCTAAGAACTCCCACATCTTTGCCGAGATTATGTGTGATCTTCCCCGTATTACCCAATGAAGCTGTGTTCCTCATTAGTACATCTGAACCCTGGTATGGATATGTCATTCTCTATCTCCAGACACAATGATATAAGCCCAATGCAATGCAAGACGAACGCCATTGCATTCACCACCAAGCCAAGTACTATCTCATTATCAATGACACCTTATACTGTTGTGGCATTGACACCATATTACGACATTTTCCTACTCATGAAGAAGTTGCGTTTCTTTTAAATGATTTCCATTCTGGATCCAATGGTGGTCACATTTTTGGGTTGGCTACTTCCCATAAAATCTTATGCGATGGCTATTTTTGGCCTTTGATCTTTAAAGATTGCATTGAAACTATCAAAAAATGCCCGCCTTGTCAATTATTCACATAAAAAAGCACACCCATCCTGCTCTATTAAATCTTGTCATAGCAGTTGGCCCTTTTGAAAAAAGGGGCATACATTTTGTGCATTATAGACGTACCTCAACCAGGAAGCATGGCTACACCATAGTGGCTGTAGATTGCTTCTCTAAATGGGCTGAGGCTATTCCTATGTATGTCGAAGATGGAAAGACAACTACTCTTTTTCTATTAAACCATATTATGTATAGATTTGGGATCCCTAGGGCCATTGTGACTGATCATGGGTCACATTTTTAGAACAAGATGATGGCAGAATTAAGTGAAAAATTAAGGTTTTGTCATGACAAATCTACACCTTACTATCCAGAGGCCAATGTCCAGGTTCAAGCAATCAATAATTTTTTAAAAATTATGCTTCAAGGAATGGTAGGAAAAGCTAAGTGTAATTGGAATTTGTAATTTTTTTCCGTGCTATGGGCTCACAGGACTACCATCAAAACATCCACTGGTTTTACACCATTTCAATTGGTATATGGACTAGAGGCCCCTCTTCCAATAGAGTGTGAGATTCCTTCTCTAAAACTCGTTGTAGAACTATTACCCAATACCACCTTAAAGGGAGAACGTTTGTTGTACTTAAACAAGCTTGATAAGACTCATCGTGATACCTTAGGTAATGAGGCACACAAAAGATGAATGGAAGCTCAATATGATAGATCCGTTCAACCCCTCTCTTTCAACGAAGGAGACCTCGTCTTGACCTATGAACAGAAACACGATAAGTTGGGGGCTAGAAAAGTAGAGTCTATGTAGCATGAACCTTATATTGTCAGTCGTGTCTTAGAGAAAGGCGCATATGAGTTAATAGATTATGACAAGATACCCTTGGTAGAGCCCCGCAAGGGTCTCTACCTCAAAAAATATTATTCCTAGGTCATCTAACATAGATTCATTGTAAATATTGCTTATAGAGTCTGTGTGTTTTTGAAAAGTGTGGTTTTAGTGTGAATACAAGATGTGTCTTTCACAACCCTACTTATATAGTCCTATGTTTAATGGAAAGATGACCACCTGTACCGGCTTCATAGATGGTGCTAATGGTTACACCTTAAATCTTGCATCGGCAGCTTGGGTGTTGTACTCTCCAATAGGTGATCTGGTGATTTCAGGGGGAACTTGTTTAGGTTCCTCCACCAACAATATCATAGAGTATCATGCAGTGTTTGGATTGTTGAAGAAATCCTTATCTAATGACGTAACAAAAATTAGGGTTTACTTAGACCCGGAGTTGGTAGTGCATCAGTTAAACCGAATCTACACCATCCAGACCCCCCTACTCCTTCATACTTTCTGAAGAGTTAGGCTTTTAGAAAGTTCTTTTGAGTAGGTCTTATCAACACTGAGACATTTAAACAGCGTGGCATATTCCTTAGCAATTTTTTTCTTAGATTGGTATCTTGCTCATAGTTAAGTTCATTTTAACATAAAAATCATGCATTGGATTCATAATAGGTATTCATTAACGCATCACATTTGCACACACATTTGTAAATTTTTATTTTTCATATATATATAAAAGGTAAATCTCAGATACAAAAAGGACTAAAGCAACAAGATTTCATATCACCCAAAGTTTGGGACTATCATAGTTTCAAAATACATATAGTTGTGGAAAAAAAATGGAAGCTTCGAAGCTTTCAATGTAAATACAATACAAAAATGAGGGAGCCACTATGGGTTAATCCTCACACTCATACTCATAGTATCACATCACGTTATGATCCACTCTACGAAGTAGCTTCCCGAAATGACCTGAAACCCCTGTAGTCTAGCGTTGATATCGCCTGGGTAAATCATCGATGGAGATATCTGGAATCCCCACAGTCAAATTTTGTAGGTTCTCCTTGATATCCTTGAGCTCCTCATCCACCTTTGTGCGATGGATAACCATCTCTCTGAATTCTCCTCGCCTCTCTATAGGAAAGGCTCCAGTTGGATAGGACGGCCCTAAATCTACACAAGACATTTTTGCACATCTCATCATTATATCATAAAAATCAAATATAAAATAAAAAATACAGAAAAACATGGATAATGGTATATTTCTTACCTCGTTCATCCCACACATCCCCATCTGGGAGTGGAAGGTCAAGATCATCTCTGAATTCGGTCCCCGCATAAGCATAATCCTCTATCACTAAAAGTTGGCTTCTCATCCAACGAAAAAAGGTCGTCCCATAGGTACTATATGGGTCCCCCACCACCACCATGGCATGCCATGGCATCCACCCACCTACTCATATGAGGATCCTCCACATCCAAATTGCTCAGTGGAACCTGAGGTCTCATCAATGGTACTCTCTCCAGAAATAAGGATACCACTATCACCCCATAGTCGAATTGCTTCGGCTCTCCTCTCCTGCATTTGGTCAGCTAATCTTTCAAGTTGACCAGTAGACCCTCGCTCTATTTGAATATAGTAGGGGCCATGCACTCTATGACATACAACATGTGCACCCGTGTGGTTAGGTGAGCCGACCTGGTGCCTACAACCTTCTCAATGGTGAAGGCCATGGTCCTGAACGACCTATCTATGATATGCTTAATGGAAATTTTCCCACCTACTGAACGAATCCCCATCGAGCAATGGGCGTTGATCAGGTCATATACTTATTTCTCACCACCACGTGGTCCTGTCAATACTACTTTCCTTCCTCTACGAGATAGACTAGTCAAGAAATAGATATCCTCTATATCTATTTTCAGAGTGTGAGTGCCAACCACAAAGTTATGCTGGCCTGGATCCCACATACAAATTGTGTGCTCTAACAAATGCACATATCCTATCATTCCTGGTATCCTAAAGAATTTGAGAATCCCACACTCACGGAGGGCCCTCAAATTCACTGGGTCATTGCTTGCTTGTCGGTCACCCAATTCATGTTGCCTCTCTTTCCATATAACCATCTTGCCACTAGTTTTTCCTGCAAAAAAAAATTAAGCATCTATTAGAAGAAAGCTTGAATCATTGAAAGAAGGAAAAACAACATGAGATTGGTTGTTTGTCAATTTTTTGAGATGCCTCGATCGCTAGTGCACTGTCTCTAGGAGAACAAAGCATCGACACCTTTCCCCCTTGTTGACAGATCCCCTTTAGTGCCCTTTCCTCTTTCGGGAGGTGCACTGGTGCACCTCCCGAAAGGGAAAAAGGTGCCAACCTATATGCACTTTTTCCCCATGGGAAATTGCCCAAAAAACTTTAAAAATGACCCTAAAAACAAAAAATGCACCATCAAAAACGAAGGAATGCAGGTTAGCTCTTACCTGGTCCGAGAAGTTTGAGCAGAGACTGTCCATAACTCTCAAAATATTCAGTTCATCCTGTTTTCACCAATTTCACTCCTACTATGGTCAAAAATCACAATGGTAAAATATTTACTATTTACCCTTTTTTATAGCAGTTTTTGGTTTTTATTTTAATTAATAAATCAAAATATTTTAATTTTTAGGCTTTTTACCATTCATTTTCTATAGTTTTTATAGTGAATTGATCCTAACTTGATTTTTGAACATTTTAGGTCATATTTATGATGCATTATGGTTATGTTGCAAGTTTCTTTTGTCTTTTTTCACACTTTGGGCTAAGATGAAAAAGTATCGAGCGTCATTCATACATTTCACATGCTTGTTAAAATCTAGTAAAAGGGTATTGAGTATACTTTGCTTTTTCAGACTCGTTAAAATTGGTTTATAAAAAAGAGGACCCTCTATGGAGTCACCTTTAAGCTCCTTTTAGTCTCCTTAAAACATAAAAATATCACCAAGAGAACTTGATTCATTCACGCTTGTAAAAGTATTTGAATGATCGCCTAGTTGATTGTAGGTTATCTCTTTTTCAGACCAATTAGGTATATTTACGAGAAATGAACACTCTAGTTGATCTCAGCTAGAAGAGTTCTCTTGGGCATTATTTTATACTTTTTAGGGCCCTTGGGACTAAATCATATGAAAAATGACCTTTTGGAGTCTCCTTCTATCTTTGTTCAGACTCTCTAAACATGAACGATACCGAGTTAACTTTCAATGGACTCACTAAAGTAAGCACTGAGAGACCCTCTTTTGGGAATGAACCTCTCCTTTATTAGGTTCATAAAATGTATGAGAATGGACTCATCATCTGATGAGATACATCGAGTGTCTTTTACCCTCTTTGGACTCGTAAAAACAAGAAAGAGGCATTCATCCTTCGTGATGAGGAAATTAAGGGAATGTGGAATATCTTTTCATTTGTATCAATGGCAGCTCACAGTCCACCTTTGAACATGGCACCTGTCTGCATTTTCATTTTCAAACAGTTGGTTATTCAGCTTGTCACCGAGTGGATCCACTTTCATGAGTCACCTGACTCCTTTGAGTCAATTCAAAGAATGCATCACCATATCCTTACATTACAACTGGTTTCAGTCTCGTCAATTCAATGCTTCCATGTCATTTGTCATGCCACAATTTGTTCAAAGGATGTCTCTTTCGCAATCCACCTCTTTATTAAATTTACCTTCCTATAAATTTGATCATGTCTGAGTGAGTTTCAAAATCAACTCTTGTTCCATGTTTGATGTCGATGATGGGGGAAACATCATGGCCTTCTTTTGATAAGTATATTCTTGTCTACCTCAGTACATCATCCAAGAATTAGACTTAGAAACTAGGTCAAGTACCTTGAAGCCTGCATACCTCAATGGAAGGTTTCCTTGCTTTCGACAATAGGTTTTCATCAATGACCTTTGATTGAAAGATTCTCTCAAGTGTTCAAATTCAAAACATTTATTGACACTTGGGAGAATGTACTAAGGTACCTTGGGGATAATTGACATCAATGGTGATTTTCCTCGCACTTGTTAACAGTATACATCAATGACTGGTAATCAAGTGGTTTCTACCATGTTTGACATCAAGACATCTATTCACATGAATAGAATCGTATCATTTGGGGATTGGAATGAAGACCCTGAGTGGTTAGGAATTCATTTGAATAACTGCCTATCCTCAGGTTGCAACAAAGGATTATATGAAGTCGTGATAAGATCCACATTGTATGGTTGGTGGCTATGTCCAGTATTGAGTTCGGATAACATGGATATACTTTGTATGTTCCATATCCATGTTCTGCTTTCTACATCAATGATCATGGATCTACAGTGTAATCTTGGTAGCCATGACATAGTCATATTCATGGATCTGCAGTGTATTGGTCCGCATCCATGATTGAGTCAGATGAGTTAGTTACTAGTCTTTTGTTAATTGTGAGTTCATCTCTCTTTGCCTTCGATACCAGATTGATGTCTAGAAAAGTATTTTACCTATCACATAGTTCTAGCTTCATACTTTGGGGGGCATTCTATTGCACATGAAATATACACTGATGCCTAAAACCCTTCAAAGCACTTGGCCAAGGATTCTTTTGGATACTTGTTCCCACTATTAAGTAGGCTAGCGCACTTTTCCCCCCTATGACATAGTGTCAATGCCTATTGTTCATTGACATTAGGCATTGCTGATGCCTTTACCTTGTTAAAAAAAAGCATTGGTGCATATACCCTCTCTACAAGAAGCACCAACATGATTAAAAGGGAAAAAATGAAATTTTGAGAAGCTTCTAGGCGAAATCTCTCATGGAGGAAGTTCCTATCTATTAGGAAGATATGGCATTCGACCTCCTCACCCATAGGGATCATCCCCTATCATCTTCCCAAAATATCTCATCTCATATGAGCCTCCCATGGCCTATAAAAGAAGGATTCATGGACTATGTGAGGGGGGGGGGGCAAGAGGAGCATCCTTATGCTGTTGGATTGAAGTCTGGTATTTAGGGAAAGTTGAGTGAGTGTTGTGAGCAAAGATATTTGTGAGTGAAGAGTTGTATGAGCATGTCAAAGACCTTGTGGAGACAAAGATATTGACAACAAGGATTTGGTTGTATCTTTCTCTTTCCATTTGATTAAGACAAAAGTGTTTCCCTTTCCCATATTTGACTTGCAATGAATATCAGTCATTTATTATTAGATTCCTTGATCACTAATATGGATTGTTGATCTATCTTGTTGTCTTGTTTCTGATACTTATTTGTAGGTACTATATATCGCATGAAGAATGGTCAAACAAACACCAAGGCATTATGATCCGAGGTAAAAGAGTTATTTTATTCAAGTAGATTACCTATCTAGGGGAAGGATATACTATTGTGGTTTTTTATTATAGACTTGTACCATACAGGCTAGAGGAATAAGCAGTTTCTGCACTGGTTGAAGGATTCCTACAAACAATAACACAACAATTTTAGTTTCTCTTATAACATAACAAGAGTATTCTTCATGTGTCTAAAGCCTTAACTTTTATATTAGATAACATAATCCATAGCTCATTAACTATGTACCAGTAAGAAAGTGAGTATTCTTTATAACATGTATGAATTACAGAACATTAACTTGGGTGACTTCAAAAAAATAAAACTCATAGAAAAAGTGAAAGGGAAAGACACCAATATACGTGGTTCACCCCATCCATGGGGCTACGTCCACCAAAATTCTTATCTTATTATTACTTCATCAACAAAGAGGGTTACAATTCTGCAGCCCATCCACTGCGACTTCTTTTTCTCTTTCTCTCTCAAAATCAGAGAGATCCTTTCACAATATTAACTTGGGTTCCACAATTTCCCATAAATTTATCTTTTCTCTTACAACCCAAAACAACAAGAAATTCATAGTGCTCTAAACCTTAAATGGTTAAACCATAATGTTTTCATTCCTTAACATAATCTACATCACAATTAAAAGGTTTGTTTTATAAATAGATAACTTGTTTTCTACATCAAGAAGATTGATTCTTAGTCATTAAGTTAAGCCCCTAAGCCAAAAGAATTTGATCTTTAATAAATTAACTCAAGATCATAAATAAAAACTCTTATACAAATCCTTCAATTAACAATAAGTGTTAACCTTAACCTTAATATATTAATAAAACAACAACAATAAGTGTTAACCTTACCCTTAATATATTAATAAAAGTTAAACTTTGTGTTTAACACCTCACACAACTAACTCTACAAATCCTTCAAATAACAATAACTGGTAACCTTACCCTAACAATAAGTAATAACCTTACCTTTAATATATTAATAAAAGTTAAACATTATGTTTAACACCTTGCACAACTAACTCTACAAATCCTTCAAAGAACAATAAGGGGTAACCTTACCCTTAATATATTAATAAAAGTTAAACATTGTGTTTAACACCTCAGAGAACTAACTCCTCGAGCATTTATAACTCTGACTTTAATTATTTATATAAACTAACTTTAGATGAATGCAACTCTCAAGAGATTGCCCTTACAAATCATAATAACTATAACCGTTGCATATTTGTAAAACTCCACTATATACATGAATTTGAGATTGCGCTTGCAAATCATAATAACTATAAGCGTTGCATATTTATAAAACTCCACTATATACATGAATTTTAAACTTTATCTCATGGTATCTTTAAGTATAATAAAGTGTTGTGCTCTCTGTGGAAATGGAGAAGATTGTGCAACATTTTTTTTAATTCTTTTTCAATGTGGAACAATGTTATTATTTTTTGTGTGATGTTTACCACTTTCTTCCTCCTCAACATGCTGATAATCTCTGCACTTTCTTGAGCACTTGGACTGCTTGCTTCTTAAAGCACTCTGTCTGATGTTACTTACACTTTTTTGCTATCTGGGTTGTCTTGAAGGAAAGGAACAGGGTCATCTTCGAAGGGAATAAGCCTTCCCTTATGAGTATTTCCCAGCAAATTGGCTACCTTTTCCAGTGGTACAAGCCTGCTGCTGCAAAAGTAAAAAAACTGAGATCTATTAGACTTGAGCCTATTCTCGTTCCCCCATATGGTTTTTTTGATGGGGCAGTTGCTAAGGGTATTGGTGAGGTTGGATTCTGTCTCTACGTAAATGAGTCCCATTCATTTGATTTTGCTTTGGGGGCGGGGACATGCACTAATACTAAAGCTCAATTGATTGCGTTGTGGGAACTCTTGCATGTTACTCTGTCAATGGGAATACCAAAATTGAATATTTTTTGTGACTCTGAGATCATTATCAGTTGGGAAAAAGGTATTACTACCCTTAACCCACCAGCTCTTAGTCACTGGTGTATGGATATTAAGAGACTCATTTCTAGTTTCCACCTCCTCTCCTTTAGACATATCTTTCATGAACAAAACAAGCGTGCAGATTGTCTATCAAAATCTGTCCTTTCTTTGGATCCATGTGGTTATTATTCTGAATTTATAGAAGGCCAATTGGCCTCTTATGATACATTCCAACTCTTTTGAGCTTGGTGCAGGAGAGGAATCTTCGTTTTTTACGTATGCACCTATTTGATGGTTTGGAGCGAGCATTTTTTTGATAGTAGATCTACATCGGTTGTTTTCTCTGAATGCTATGGATATTGGACTATGGAGCTGGTCACTTCCCCTTCTGATTATGGATACATCACTAGGTTGGTGCATTGTTTGTCTTCCCCTAGGCTTGCTCATATGATTTGGGACTCACTCATGGTATTTTACAGATGAAAGTCCTCACAGACTTTATTTGTATGTATCCCGACAATGGGAAATCACGATAGATGCCCTTTGATTCAGATTAATGAATAACAAGGACACGGTTTTTTCTTCCTAAAAAAAAAAATTGCACTAAAGTTCTACACCAAGAAATAAAATAATTTTCACAAGTCATAGAGTATAAAAGTGACTAGTCCTCCCACAAAGGCCGTCAATTTGTGCTTGGTAAAATAGGAAAGGTAAGGTAATTTTAATGAAAGTTCTCTTTACGGAGAAACTATTCAGAAGTAGTTATCATTTTATGCATAGTTGACTTCCAACAAATGATTAATCACGAATTACAAAATTCTTCCATGATGTGGCATCTGCCCGGAAAAATCAGAATGCTATATGGAGTCTTCAAGATGTTGATGGGGTTTGGATCTCAGATGATAAGGGATTAAAAGATTTGGGGGTAAGACATTTTAAAGAGATTTTCACTAATGATGGGATGACTACCCTCTCTGCTCAATTAAAAGTCCTTCGTCTATTCTCGTCATATCTTACTGAGGAAGATAGGGGAGCCTTTACCCGTCCTGTTACTCTTTTGGAAGTTGAGGAGGCTCTGAAGACTTTTAAAAAAGATAAGGCCCCTGGTCCGGATGGATGGACTGTTGAGTTTTATTTATATTTCTTTGATCTGCTGGGTCCCTCCTTATTAAACCTGGTGGAGACTGCCCGATCATTGGGAAGGGTTTCTCCTGCTTTAAACTCTACTTTTATTTCCCTCATACCAAAGATTGAGCATCCTATCAGCTTTGGGGATTACAGGCCTATATCTTTATGTAATCTATGCTATAAATTGATCTCGAAAGTTGCGGCTATCCGACTTAAACCCTTCTTGGACTCCCATATCACACCTCAGCAGTTTGGGTTTCTGAAGAACCGCCTGATTCATGGGCCTGTGGCCATTACACAGGAGGTATTACATACTGTAAAGCTTATGAAAAAATCTGCCCTCATACTCAAACTGGATTTGACGAAGGCTTTTGATCGTGTAAATTGGACTTTCATCAGGCTGATACTTATTCAGATTGGGGTACCTTTGGTTGGGGTTAACTGGATTATGGGCTGTATATCTTCAACAAATTTTGCTGTAATCGTCAATGGCTCACCCTCATCTTTATTTCCTGCTTCTCGGGGCATTAGACAAGGCTGTCCACTCTCCCCTCTGATCTTTATATTAGTCATCGAAGGACTTAGCCTCTTAATTGCTGATGCTAAGCAAAATGGTCTGATTAAGGGTATTAAGATCACAAATGATCTCATCATTACTCATCTCCTTTTTGTGGATGATGTGATACTTTTCGGAATGGGCACTATTGAAGACTGGATTGCTTTCAAGGTGATTCTTGAAACTTTTTGTGAGGCCTCTGGCATGACAATCAATCTGGACAAATCCTGTTTTCTGCACTATAATGTGAAGGATTGCATTTTGAGGGGGGTATCTGACATTTTGCCTTACCGTTTTGATCACCTTGACCTTGGTTTCACTTACCTGGGTTTTTTCTTGAAGCCTTCGGGATACCTTGTAAAGGACTAGCTTTGGCTCATTAAAAGATTTGAATCCCCTATTAACCATTGGAAAAACGGGTTCTTGTCGTTGGGGGGTCGACTGGTTCTTATCCGTGCTGTTCTCACCAGCCTTTCGGTCTATTGGTGTTCTCTTTTCCCTATCCCATCATCCATATTCGACAAGCTTAGGAAACTTATCTTCAACTTCCTGTGGGGTTCATCAGCTGTAAAAAGGAAGTTTCACTTGGTTGATTGGCAACTGCTGGCTCGGCCCATCTCCTTGGGGGGTTGGGGTATTAAAAACTTGCCTCTTTTCAGTATATCATTGAGAATGAAGAATTTCTGGTATGCTTTGAATACCTCTGGTATTTGGAATCAGCTTATAAGGACTAAGTATATGAAGAATATGTCGATACAAACCTGGTGCAGAAATAAATACTTTAGACTTAACAACTCTTCTCGTATCTGGATGGGATTCATTAAAACCCTGAAATGGATTGGACAAGGCTTAATTTGGCAAGTGGGTCAAGGTACTGAGGTTAGATCGGGGTCGGATCCTATTGTGGGTCTAGGCAGTACATATATACTGCCATATGAACTTAGAACTTACCTTGAAGATTATGGCATTATCACTCTTGCCCAGGCCAAAAATCATGATACTGGACATTGGTTTACTGCTGAGGAATTAGATTTATGTGATGAATGGAGTTTGTTGTGGAGTACTTATATCAAAGGTTTAGAATATAACAGAATCAGGCTAAATGAGGAATCTGATACACTTCTGTGGTCTACTGGGAATTTTGTGGGCTCTATCAGTGCTGCTAAGTGTTATGAATGTTTGGTTAAAAATAATATACAGGATGATCATAACCAGGTTTGTCTACAGCTTTGGTCTTTAAAGATTCCAATGAAGATTATATGTTTTATATGGCTAATGGTCAAAGACAGAATTCTTACCTGGGACCATCTACAATCAAGAGGGTTCTATGGCCCTAGCAGATGTGTACTATGTGAAAAAGATTCAGAGGACTGTGGACATTTATTTCTTATGTGTCCTTTCGTGGTTAACATATTCACTCATTTCTCGATTTGTTTGGGCTCCACCATCTGTCCTCATTACACTGTACAATCCTTCCTGAAACACTGGTTTGACTCCACTGCTATATCTGATCCTATCCGATACACCCCTATCTTTATATTCTGGTACCTGTGGCTTCTCCGGAATCAGTGCATCTTTGAGAATGTCAAACCATTAGCCACTACTCTCATATTCAAAATTGAAGATATGCTTTTCCTTTACCCTGTTCCTCCATGCAAAAAAAAGATCAGGATGATTGGTCCTCAGCCTCTTCATGTCTATCCTGTAGGGTATTTTGATGGTGCAGCACAAAGAATGTTGGGGGGTGATGGGTTTGTGATCTATATTAGTGAAACCCACTATTATTGTTTCTTTGTGGGCTGCGGTATTGGTTCCAATACTAGAGCAGAACTGCTGGCTCTTTGGTCTCTGCTCAGAACTATCATTCTGATGGGACTGCCCATAAAAATGATATTTGGAGATTCAATGGTGGTTATATCATGGGTCAAAATACTGTCGGCCCTTAATATACCCACATTGAAACATTGGTGCGAAGATATTTTTACCATGTTACATCTTGTCCCTTCAGTGGCCTTCAATCATATCTTCCAGGAACACAACATACTTGCTGATGAACTTTCAAAAAAGGCACTATCTTTGGATTTGGGTTCTGGATATTACACGGAATATTTGGATGGGAAACATATTGGTGATGGAATATTTGCACTCTTTTGATGGCTGTTATCTTCACCATTTACAGCATCTGGTCATATGATAAGTATTTACTTTTTGTTCTTGTTTAGAGATATTTCAGCATGTTATTGTGCTTGCCTGGAATGGTATGTTTAAAGGACACTGACAGTAAAATTATGACCTGATATATCAGGAGTGATGAATAAGTCTGATGAGAAACAGACTTAGTACTCTTATCTTTGTTTTGAATGTTGGCTGTATGTAATTTCTTCAAGCTGCTACTGTTTTGGTACTTGTTGTATTTTGCTTGTATTGCTGACTGTTTTCAGTTATGATAGCTGTCACTGTTATGTACATGATTGATTATAAGCTATGATGATATCCCACTATGGGTGGTTATATAAGGGACTGTTTAGTCTCACTCTATGTAACTGTTTAAGATGTCTTTTGATTCTATATGAATATCAAAGGCTGGTATTTTTTCCTCTGAAAAAAAAAAGATTAATCACGAATTGATTCCTCCTTATAGGGTAGGTGCGTGCGAACCACAAAGACACTATCGAATCGCTAGCCATTCATTACACAACACAATAAATATCTCGCCTCATATTACGTGACAAAACCGATAACCAAAACAAAACAAAACGCTACATTCTTAATCCTAGAATCTATACCTCGATTTGATGGTTCTGACTATGACAAGGCCAAGCCATATACAGATTCCAATGGGATTTCCCTTTCAACCTTTAACATAGACTGTTTTGAATGGCCATAAGTGATGATCTACTTAAAAAAAATTGATTTTGTGACCGCTTGCCCAGTTACATGTTTGAGATAAGAAAAAGATGAATTGAACTCTCATAGCAGAGATAGCGTTTCTATTTTGCTAATTACACAAATGTCTTATCATTTGTATAAAATAATTTCACTCCACACAAAAAAATTCAAACCTTCAATGCTTAAATGATAGATAACTTACAGGTTACAGGTTACGTTCGTGGAGAAGCTACCCCGCTTCTCTTCGGATTGAAGGCTCGTCCATGCCCTTTCCTTTTAATGAGAGCTCTACTAAAAACTCAGTGGCTTGGATTTTCATTTTCTAGAATCCCCCACCATGCACTGCTCCACCCTCTTCAATTCCATCGATCCTTTGTTTTTTTTCCTCTCTGCGTAAGATTCTCCTTGATGAGGAAAACCTAATTGCCAAATAACTTCCATTTACAGTTTTTAATTATCAATGAATTATGTATTGATAACAAAAATAAGTATATACTTACTTATAAAATCCTTAATCTCTTTTTCTGTATTTATGGGAACATCATAGTCATAGTACTTAAAGTGTTTTTATTAGCGTCACACGTTTCTGCAATTTGGTTTATAAGGTATCTCAAAACTTGCTGCTGTCAGACTTAAGCCCATATTGAATAAGGCTATTTCTTGGAAACAGTTTGGCTTCCTTCATAACATGTAGATTGTGGAGCTTATATGCATTACCCAGGAAGATGTATTACATACTACTAAAGTGGAAAAGACGCAGGTTTTAATACTAAAGTTAGATCTTGTTAAGGCTTTTGATAGGGTGAACTGGACATTCCTTAGAGTGGTCCTGCTCCAGATTGGTATACATGTCATTGGTGTGAATTGGATCATGGGTTGTGTGGAGTCAAGCAACTTTGCAGTTCTCATTGAAAGCCTTGGCCTGCTGATCAAACATGCACAACACGATGGTCTTATTAGGGGTTTTAAAGATTCTTCTTCTTTGAATCTTACTCACTTGCTATTTGTTGATGATGTGTTGTTGTTCGGGTTGGGGATTGTTGAGGAATGGAAACATTTTAAACTACTCTTAGATCTCTTCTACTCAGCGACGGGTATGAAAATTAGTGAGGAGAAGTCCTCATTTCTGTATAATGAAATTGATGATATTGTCAGGGAAATGTTGCAGCCATTCTTCCTTTCAAAATGGGTCCATTGTCTGTGGTATTTAAATACTTGGGCTTCTACCTGAAACCTATGGGCTATCATGCCAATGACTGGCACTGGCTATTAAACAAATTTGAGAAAAGAATTAGTAATTGGTCCTATCGCTTATTAAGTCTGGGAGGAAGATTGATTCTTGTAAAAGCAGTACTAATGGGGCTTGTAGTATACTGGCTTACACTAGCAAGGATGCCTAAATCGATTCTGAATTTCCTTAGGTGGGCCATATTCAATTTTCTTTGGGGAAATTCTTCTAGTAAATCTAGGATTCACTTGGTGGATTGGCATTTGATTTCCAGGCCTTATGAGATGGGTGGGTGGAATATTTTGAACCTGGAGTGGTTTAGTACGGCTCTCAGACTCAAATGCTTTTGGATGGTATTGCAGGGTAATGGTATTTGGTCTGCTATCATCACATTTAAATATATAAAAAACAGGACTATTGTTGAATGGATGCATGCTCGTTCATTCACTCTTAAGGGTTTGTCTTATATTTGGAATGGCTTTATTAGAACCCTGTCGTGGCTTACTATATGTCTGGGATGGAGGGTGGGAAATGGCAAAGACATTAAAATTGGGGTTGATCTGATTATTGGTTCCAACTCTGCATTTTTCCTCCTAAGGAACTCAGAGATTACTTGGAGGATTATGGTATGTCCTCACTTGTTGATGCTCATTACAGTGGTCCTAATCATATTGCCCAACAATACTGGCTCTCTGTAGAGGAACTTGACCTGGAAGGTGACTCGAAGGTATTGTGGAACATCTGTATAGGGGAGCTCTCACATGGTTGTATTTGACCGAGTGATAGACATGACTCTTTGGTTTGTATGTATAACAGACACTTGGGACAGGTGACCGCACAATTAGCTTATGACTGTATTGCTTATAGTCACTGCCAAGATATACCTGAAAAGATCTTGGTTTCCATTTGGAATCTTAACCTGCCACTGAAAGTTATATGATTTGTTTGGTTGTGCTTATCCAACTGGATTAGCACCTGAGATAATCTACTCAAAAAGGGTTGGACCAGCCCAAGTTGTTGTTGTTTATGTAGGAGAGATGATGAATCGGTAAATCACCTTTTTGTTGAATGTATATTTACCAGGGAGGTCGTTGATGGAATCGGTACTTCTCTACATCGAGATATCAGTTGGAATGAGCCAACATATATGGTTAATATGGTTAAGTGGAATGCAAATGAAAGAGAGCTGAGGTTTCTTCCCCTCCTCATGACCTGGCAGCTCTGGCTTATTCATAATAGAGTCCTATTTGAATATTTCAGTCCTTCATCGAACCTCACTATTCATTTTATTATGGATAAGCTTTCAACACAAAGTGAAGGGTTCCACCAGAACTTACAGAAATTTAGCAGGCTTGTCTCCGGTATTTGACTACCTCGTGGGTTTTTTTGATGGAGCCTCAGCCTCTTGCTTGGGTGGTGTGGGTGTACACATTATTTTAAGCATTAATCACTATTTCCTCTTAAAACTTAGCTATGGTCAGAGCACAAATACATGGTCTGAACTATTTGCACTATGGGTGCTTCTTATCTTTTCCAAGCATATTGGGATCCTGTACTTGCATATCAGAGGGGACTCTTCAACAATTATTAATTGGTTCAATGGAATGGCTACACTGGAAATGTTGGATCTAGATGGTTGGTGTTCCAATATTACAACCCTCCTATCTTACTTTATCCATCTTGAATTATCTCATGTCTTCAGAGAATTCAATGTATAGGCAGACCATCTCTCTAAGGAGGCACTCCATCTACCATATGGGCTCTTATATTTCAAGAAATTTATAGAGGGAGCATGCCTTCGGCATGGCTCAGCTTATCTCTTTTGAGTACGACTATTTCTCTTTTTTGGGATTTTATTTATTGAGAAATCATCGTTGATGATTGTGTGATGGTGTCCCCTTTCTTGAGCTTATCCTCATCCCAGCTGAGTGTCTCCTTAGACTTGTTGGTCTATTTGGGATTGAATGCTGATTGTTGAGCTGATTCGGGAGGGAGACTAGAAGATACTATATTGTCTTCTCCCTGGAGGTTCTTATCTACTTTGGTATTGGAGAATGGACTGTGCACATGCTCCAGCTTGTAACCTACTCTTTAGGCCTCTTCCTTGCTGATCTCCTCTCAGAGCCTATTAGAGGATTGACTGTGTACAAGATTATGATGTGAGTTGTATGCTTCTATGTATATTTTTTGTTGATGCACAAAGGTTTCTTTTGATTCACATGAATTACAAGGAAATGTTATTTTTCTCCTGGAAAAAAAAGTGTTTTACTAGAGTTGTTACATTTTCTATGGTTAAATTGGTGAAATTATTTATGATTTTTTTTTATAATATGCAAGTTTAAAAAAAGTTGTAATTTATTTTTTGAAGAAAAAAATTATTTTTCCAATTGAGGGTTGATTTTAAAGTTTTTGTAAACAACAATATGGGATGTTAGGCAATGGCTCTATTTTTTGGTGTTTTTTATGCAAAAATCATCGTTTTTATGCTAGAGTTCTTGTTCTTAGTATAAAGTTCCCATTTCATAGTCTAATTGGTTATAAAAGCAAATCAAATGCACATTCAAAATACACCCAATGAATGAGAGAGAAGGAGCTCGCTCAACTGAGGTAAAATTTAGTGGTTTGACTCAGGAAAATTCGGGTAGCAACACTATAGACCCGAAATTTACACAGAGAGGAGATTTTTTGGGGGGTTTGTTTTTTTTGTTTTTACCAGCACATGGGGGGTTCACTCAGTGAACTTGTTAAATAACATGATCGTTCCAAGGATATTAAAGAATATCCCTAATTTCACTAAATATTAAAAAATGCCTCCTAAAATTATATTGTTGAACCCCCCTCCAAATATACCTTTCCAATTAAGAAAATCCCTAGTTTCACCAAATATTATAGGTATCCATTTTACCAATTCATTTTTAACACCTCCTTTATATCATATTTCGTTCTTTGAAGCTCAAACGAAGGAAATGATGAAGCCAAGACATACATCATATATCAATCATGCAAAGGAACAAAAACTAGTTCTAGTGTTTGTTCCAACACAGAAATATGCACGAACTACTACATTATGAATTCAACACCTATTTGATCTTTCTCCAATAACACAAAGTTGGACAGTTGATAATACTTGAGAACTAAAGAAACCAGGACTAATATGAATCCAATCCATGATTTGGAGGTATAAATCTAACCCACAATTTGGAGGATATTCCCGAGCAGTAGTTATGACATATGTTGTAATCTCACAGATCACATAAGGTTACCAATAATACATACTAAAACATACATACATAACAGCGACTAGAGATAAGAACAAGTAGATAGAATAAAAGATTATATTAACATGAGAGAGTCCATACAATGCAGAGAAATGAACCGAGTTCTCATCTGGCTCAACAACCTAATATTTATGTTTTACAAACATTTACAAAATAACTACCTGCCGATTCAGTGAACCGACACGACTTTAGGTAGCCGACCTAATCTCTAGTTAACCGCCTGACCTACTTAGTTGGTCGATTGAATAAGTCGGCTATCGTTCAAGTCAGCATACCGAATTGCTCCTCCAACATCTCCCTCACGAACAAAATGTTTCTTCATCCCGAAGAAACAGGGAGGTACAAAAATTTCCTTGTCCATCTAGTAGTCAGTGTTTTGTGCTTGGTCTTCATGGGTTGTGAAGTCTGATGGTTGGTCTTTTCTGTACGCAGACTTCGACAATTGTTGGAGCTGTCACGACTAGATGATGTTGGAAATCTGTCCAACTCTACAATATTTTCTGTATGTCGATGGTGAGTGTAGTCAAACTTGACAAGATCGACATTTTCTCTTGAATGGAAAGTTCAACTATTCTTTCCATGTCGAGACCCATAAACCGGTCCTTTTCCTCTGCTGTCTCCATGAGTCGTTTCATCTACGGGCAGATGATATCTACTTTTTCTCAGTTGGGAATGGCTTGATGCACCCACTAATGTGCTTCTTGCTCGAGTTTCTGTAGTTTGGATGTCTGAAGCACTATTTGATGTTCAATTGTGCTTCTAAGTGCATCATTGGTGGTTTTACTCTTCTCGAGTGCTTGGATCTCTTGTCGGGTCTTTCTGGTGTGCTGATAGACTTGCCCATAGTAAGCAGGCCAGTCTCTTAGTACTTCTTCTGTAATTACAGACTCCTCCATGTGATCTTGCAACACTTTGTAGGCTTCGGAAAAGGCTGTGTGTTGCTCCATCAATAGTCAGATGGTTTCTTCTTTCTACTCTTCTTTTGTTTCTTGAATCTGTTCTTGGAGCGTCGACACCACGCTTTCAAACAACTGATAAGCTCTTTCTAGTGATTTGTTGGTGTCGACCTCTATCGGTCCTTGTATCATAGAATTGACCAGGTTCCTGCATTTGTTAAGGAATTTAACTTGTTCTTTTTCTTTGTTGTCTAGCTCCTTACGTCTGTGCTAGTTCCTTGTATTTGCTTCAACTGCTAGTGCTTCTAGTAGTTGTCCTAGATTTGGATCTCTCAATTTGGTTGCATCGACCACAGTGGTCGACCCAAGTAGATTGATGTGGACCAATTTGATTTGCTAGTGCTGGCTATCCATGATGGTCCTTCTTCGTTTTCTCCTTCTTCTTTTTGTGCTTCTTTGGTTCTGCTTGTTTCGGCACCTGTGTACCTACAAGAGTCGAGTTTGGATTGTCTATTTGATGTGCAGCACTGGTTGATGGTATTTCTGTTTGAGTCGGGTGGATGACTGTTGCATCTGGTTGATTGGATCCAGGGGGTCTAGAAGTGGATGCGGTTGGTGCTGATGGTTGTGGTGGAGGTAGTTCTAGTGCAGCTGGTTGAATTAAGGGTTCTGAGTCGAGGGGTGGTGGTGATGGGATTTGTGAATGGTTAGGTGTGATTGGGTTGGTGGAAATGTGGTCGAGTGGTGGATTATCTATCTGAGGAGGCGACTCCATGTTCGAGAACATTTGGTCGATTTCTTGAGTTATGTCCTCCATGTCTTCTCCTTCCTCAACTCTAGTTTGTTCAACGGCTAGTGGGTGGGGTTCAGGGTCAATCAGAGTGATATATGTGATCTGACGTGTGACAAATTCAGCTTCTTTGTTAGGGTTTCTCTTAAAGGTCAAATTCACAGTTGCAAAAGTCGTTGGTCATTGGAGTACTTGGCTAGGTTGGGCAACGGGTATTCTAGACCCATCGACATCGAACAGAGGTGCTTTGGTCGAGAGTTTTTGCACCATGGTGAATATCTCAGGCAGTTTTTCTATGTAATCCTGGAGGTCTCTGTCCCGGTCGAACTTTTCCTTCACAGCTTTCGACATAGCACTCTTGCACAAGTCGAGTGGGATTATTGAAAATTGTTCTGGTATTATCTCTTCTGATATTTTTGTCGGAGACAGAGGTGGGGGTGTAGACACAAGATCTACGACACTTTCAGGCGTCGAAGTGTGTGTGATCTTCGCCTTCTTTGGTCGGCCTTGTTATTCCCCTACCTCGACAAATATCTGGAATTGGGTTTCTACCAGCACTTTGTTTGCTGAGGCATCTTCTATTATGTTGATGGCCGTAGCTGCCAGTTCTTCCTCATCGTCTAATGATTCTGCAATGATAAGCTTGCGCTTACCTTTCTCGTGTTGTTGTTGTTGTGTTCTTTTCCTCTTTCTTGCAGTTGCTATCTCCTTTGACAATTTGGATATAATTTCTTTGGTGATAGCATACTCTGATTTTTCAGCTTCTATCTCTTCCCTTGGATCTTGAGTCGAGATGAGATTTTCTTCAGCTAGATTGGTTACCTGTTGTTTTTCATGTGTTTCTTTTGTATGTGTTTCTTCCCTCTGTGTCGTCGGAGGTTTGATTATGATTTGTAGTTGACCAGTGGTTTCGACCGATGTCTCCTCCGACACAAAGGTACTGATGTATAGGTTGAGCTCATAATCCTCCTCCTTCTCTTGGTCTGTCAACAATTCCTCTATCGAGAAGTCTCTTTCCTTTTCTTTTGCTGGAATTGATATCTTTTCTCCTGCCTGTTGAGATAGTTCCCGAAAGATATATTTGACTTATGGATAATAGTCGAGGGCCTTTGCATTTTATTTGGCACCCTGCATGTACCACACCGCGATATGGTTGAGCTCTAGATGAATGTGGGACTTTTTAGGCATACTTCGTCAGATGTTTTGAGGCACCCTCCATTTGGTCATGTGGACTTTTAGGTACTGGAGCTAGTTTTCCAACAACAATTTTCCGTTTGCAAGTTCCTTCATTGTTCCTTTCTGGAAGAAGGGTTTGAATCTCCACATATGGAATTTTGTCGGTTCTTGAAATTTTTTGTCTCCTTCAGGGAAAATAGAGTACATTACTATCCATAAGATAAGGGATGAGAACCTGATAATTCCTCCCGTCTCTTGGCATTTCTCACAGACGATTTTGATCATTTCAGTGACATACTCAGCCCATCTGTATATCTTTCCATTGGTCGCAATGGTGTCTACTGCTTCCAACATATCTAGTTTCAAGTCGCTTCCTCGACCTGCCATTGTGAGTGTAATAGCTATGATTTTGGCCACAATCTGTGGCGTTCGAGCTGTTATGTGGATAATCATCAACCCTTTTGAGTTTTTGCTTGATGCCGACCCTATTAATTCTTCGACCAGTCCTTCTTTTATACCGACTGGTACTAGGTCTCCTTTGTTTGATAACCCTGTTAGTTTGGAAATGACTTCCCCAGAGATGTCGACAGGTTGGTCGAAGTAAAATTGGCTGTTGTGGTACCGTCTTATGACAAACTTGACTGTTGTTTCTTTTGTGCCACCGAAGCTAGCCATGAGCGGCACGTTGACATAACTTAAAATGGAACTATTTTGTATTTTCTCTGCAGCTTGGGTAGGTTTCTTGTCGACGTACGCCCATTCTTTTATTTCAGCCCATAATGTTTCTCGTGAGCCTTCCTGCACCTTAGCATTCTTAATGTTCTTTAATCTTCTCACTAATGGTGTCTCTGCAGTCTGTAATTCCTTGGTATTGGCTGAGGCTCTGGTCTGTATTGGTGCCATCTTGTCCGTCTGGTGGTCGATTTTACTAAGGTGCTTTTGCTTTTCAGTCGTCTGGTTGATATGATTCTCTCTCTATTTGAATTATGGGGAATGATCCTTTGGTGGTTCAGTATTTATATGGAATGCATTGGATGTTTTGGTCGATGGGTGTATTAGTGGCGGGCGTGATGTTCCAGCTGGAACACTTAAGTGTGCATTAATGGTGAATTGGTTTTGGCACTCGAAGTCATGAATGCGCGATGGGACTATCGAGGTCGTCGGTCGATGTCGGTTATGAAAATGGTCGATGGTGTTATGTCGATGGGCCTGATGTCAGTTGTCGAAGTGGTGATTTCCTGTCATAGTTTTCTATGTATAACGATACTATTTGTTTTTTGGATTTTTAGATTTTTATAGCTTTTGTTTAACCGTTATGGTATTTTTTTTTGTTAGATGTGTTTGTTTTAGTTTTTGTAGCGTTTTAGTCGGGCTCCATTAACGAGTTTCCGAAATACTATGCCTTGTAACGTCCTTAGTCGAACTGATCCATTGGTATGTATCTCTTCGACAACATAGGGACCCATCCATTCTGTATGTAAATTTTTAGGTTTGCCTTTTAATCGAATATTGTATAGTAAAGCCAGGTCTCCTACCGATAGATTTTTATTTTTTATGTTTCTGTCATGCCATGCCTTTTGTTGTTGTTTCTAGATTTCTTGATGTTGTATTGCAATTAATCGGTGTTCTTCAAGTTTACTTAGTTGTAATAGTAGTTCCTTTCTTCCTTGTTCGACATCGACATGTAAAATCTCTGCAATAATAGGTGTCTGTTGTCAAAAGTGTAGTGGGACTACTTCTTCTTGTCCATAAACTAGTCGAAAGGGGGTTTGGTCGGTTGAGCATTTGTATGCTGTTCTGTATGCCCATAGTACTGCAAGTATCTTCTCATCCCAATCGTCCTTATTAGCATTACATATTTTTGTCAATCCTTTTGTTAATGTTTTGTTAAATGCTTCAATTTCTCCATTCGACTGAGGATGGTATGTTGTACTCCGACTATGGTCGATTTGGAACTGGTCTGTTAGGGTTTTGATAGTTCTATTGATAAAGTGTGTTCCCTGGTCACTAATTAGGGTTAATGGACATCCAAATTTGGTAATGATATTCTCGTAGATAAACTTAGCAGCTATCTCACTGGAACATGTGTCAACTGGTTATGCCTCTGCCCATTTGGTTACATATTCGACTGCAGTTATTATGTACCTTGCAACTGTTCTTTTTGCTGGTATAGGAAATGGTCCTATGAAGTCGATGGCCCAAATTTCAAATGTCAAACTTGGGTTTACCAATATCAAGGGAATTTCTGTGCTAGGCAGGCGTCGACCTAGTTGTTAGCATTTGTCACGTTGGCTTACAAAAAAATTTCAATCTTTGTGAAGTGTCAGACACCATAACCCTGATTGTTGGATTTTATTTGCAGTTGTGTCTGCTTGGAAATGTCCTCCTGTAGGTTCATAATGTGCTTCATGCATAATGTTGTTCCTTTCGTGTTCTAGTACACACCTTCTAAGGATGTCATCTAAACCCATTTTGTGCAGGAATCCATTTATGAGGCTATAAGGTGCACCTTTCATGGATAAGATCTGTTTCTTTTTAGTACTCATACCTTGTGGTGCTTGTCCATCTTCTAAAAACTAAGCTATTTCGTCTGACTCTGCCAGGACTTCTTCTATCCGAAATAGATGTGCATCTGGTAAGTCGTCTTCGACTCCTGTCGGTTCATCTCCTGTGTCGATTCGAGATAAATGGTCGGGACCGACATTTAACTTAGCTGGTTTGACAATGAATTCAAACTCAAATTCTTGGAATAGAAGTAGCCATCGACAAATTCTTCCATGGTGTAGAGGCTTATTCACAAGGTATTTTAATGCCTGATGATAAGTGTAAAAGATAAATGGATTAGCTAGGAGATAATGTCGATATTTTTGTAGTGCGAAAACCATTATAATGCTTCTCTTTCTATTGTTGAATAGTTTCTTTCAGCTTTGTTTAGTTTTCTACTACTGTAAACTATAGGATAATCCATTCCATCATCTCCTGGCTAAGTTAGGATTGCTCCTATTGCTAGACCTGATGCGTCGATGTGGACATGGAATTTAGTCGACCAGTTTGGAAACTTTAGGATTCGTGCTAGACTATTTTTCCTTTTAGTTTTTCAAATGATATGTGACATTCCTCTGTCCAGTTGAATTATTTATCTTCCTTTAATAGTTCTTCTAGTGCATAGGTCATATCTGAATAATATCTGATAAATTTTCTGTAATAGCCTGTATGGCCTAGTAACACTCTGACTTGTTTTGAGTTCACTGGTGGTTTTAAGTCGAGGATAATTTTGATTTTTACAAAGTCTACCTTATTACCTTCATTACAGACAATGTGTCCTAACAATATCCCTATGGGGGTCACAAATATGCACTTCCTAATGTTTAAAGCTAAGTGGATTTGTTGACATCTTTCCAACATAAGTCTTAGCCAATTGCAATGATCTTTTAACATGGAGTATATTGTCCAATCATCAAAGTATACTGCCATGGTTTTGTAAATATATTCTTGGAATGTTTTGATCACAATTCTAGAGAATACTGCAAGTGCATTCTTTAATCCAAAAGGCATAACTTTGTAAGCAAATGAGCCAAGTTCACAAACAAATGTTGCCTTTTTCTGATTTTCTTTAGCTATTGGCACTTAGTTATAACCTGAGAATCCATTTGTAAATGAGTAGCATTCATGTCCTACAACTTTAGTTAAGATTTCATCTGCATAAGGAGTTGGAAATGGGTCTGTTAGTGTCACTTTATTTAGCTCCCTGAAGTCGACACAAATTCTTAGTTTGGTCGGATTATGTTTCTTAGGTTGAACAACCATTGGATTTGCCCATTCTGATTGGTCAATAGGGTAGATGATGCCTGCTGCAAGCATGTTATCAATCTCCTTTTTGACTATCTCTTTATATTTATGAGCTAGCTTATATGGTATTTTCTTCTGTTGGGATGTGTACTCTAAGGATCGTAAGTTTTTGGTAACTCCGCGGTTGTTGAAGAAGTATTGTAGGCGGAGTTAAGGGTCAAAATAGTCTTAGGGGTGTCGGGGTAAGTCAAAAGTCCCTTTTTTGTAATAGAACCCATGGTTTAAATCCAGGGTTTAGGATTGGTGATGCCCATGGTTTAAGTCCATGGTTTTGTAATAGTGTGATATATAAATAGGAACTTTTGTAAATAAGAAAAGTTAGGTTTTTGATGTAAAGAGAATCAAGGCAAAGCTAAGGATATTTTTGTAAGGAAAGGTTAAGTCCCAGCTGTGTGCATGGACGACCTCTGCAGCTGTGTGCGCAGAGGGTTTTTGTAAGAAGGTTAAGGAGAATCTGCAGTTGTGTGCGCAGAGGCCTGCTGCTATGTGCACAACTTTTAAGGGCTTGAAGGGATCTACAGCTGAGTGCGCAGATCAAAACTGTGGTTTTGTAGCAAGTTGAATAAAACACAGTTTGTGGACGTACCCCTACACTGGGGGTGAACCATGTTATATTTGGTGTTGTGGTTCTTGTGTTGTTTCTGCTTTTGTTGTCTTTTATGCATTAATAACTGAATATACTTGATAAATAAGATCACTGCTAAAAATAAGCTTCGCTGTGAATTCCCCGTAGAGGGTTGTGCAAGTAACTGTTTATTTACTTATCTACGTAGCTGTGTTTAATGATTATTGGAACTCTGTGATTACTGTGTATAAAGTATTAAAGGCTTAGGTACAGTAATATCCCTCTCTGCTTGCAGAAACCTGATTCTGCGGCACCCCATAGCTGTTTCGGGTGAGACTGCAACCTGCGCGCAGGTTGTTGCCGAAAGGGCCAACACTGTGGGTCTTTTGTTGGTGAAACACAAAAGGATAAAACCTGGGTTTGCCCTACTTCCCAACAAAGTGGTTCTGTTGCCGGGAGAACTCAGTATCTGTACGAGAGGGGTTTACGTCATACCTCGAGGGCTATGACTTGGAGGCCCTCTGTGAAGAACATTGGTGACTAACTTCAGGATATCTATCTACCATTTGTTGAACAAAGAACACACAACTCCGCGTTTTCTCTTAACAGAGGTATGTTTTTTTTTTTTTTTTTTCTGCCTATAAAGTTTCTTTGCTCGTATCAACATCGTATTGCACCAGTGGTTAGCCAGGTTACCTGAGCGGAGGACGAACGATAGTTCCTCAAAGGACCTCGAGGTAAGTTTTGAATCCATTCAGCTTAAGAATACAAATATAATTAGCGGAAAAAGGTATCTTGCTTTTAAATCAGACTGTTAGTTTAGTCGTACTAACATATGTTTGAAAGTGATCCCACCCTCGATGAGCAAAGCGGGTTGCTGCGAGGTAGAAAAAGGGACAAGCAGAATTTTGAGTCATCTACCCTAGGTTACGATCCCGAGTCTACAGTTTCAGAACCTGACGAAAACCCATTCGTTGACCCCCATCCGGTAACCCTGCCACGCAACCCTGTTACCCCTGAAATTCTGTCGCAATCTGATAAGCAACCAAGCCCGAGTATTCCTGTTGCAGGTCAGTCTAGCCCCGTAAATTCCCCCCCATCACCATCCTGTCCCCCGCCCAACCCCCCCAGATCCACCATGGCCCACCTGGCTGATGATATCAAGCTTCCCATCTTCAAAGGCAAGGGATCAGAAGACCCCAAACAGTTCTGGTTTTTATGTGAAGCCGTATGGAATGCCAAGAACGTTACCGACCCAGCTATGAGAACCGCGTAGCTCATTACTTCCTTTAGAGACAGGGCTCTGACTTGGTTCATGAAATTCTCCAGCACCCAGACCCCTACTTTAGCTGTGATTAAGGCCGCGCTAACCAAATAATTTAAGAAGCCCAAATCAGAATCCCAGAGTATCACTGAACTGAAAGAGATTCAGCAGCGGCGCGGCGAATCTGTGTGGGACTTTGACCAGAGATTCAAAGTTCTACTAGACCAAGTCAGCTTCACCATTAGTCCCATGCAGCATAAGGAGTGGTTTATTGTAGCATTACTCCCACACATCAGAACGCCACTCATGCAACAGAAGGTTGCTGACCAGCCAGAAGCTTTGGAACTGGCAATGAAGCTAGAGGCTGCCCCTGTTGGAGATGATTCTGGTATTGCTCAAATTCAAGCATAGTTAGCAGCGATGGCTCTCGAGCTTCGCGACATGAAGAAAGCTAAAACCAGCTGTGAAGAGATTTGGTGTACGCAATGTCAGACAGAAGGTCACGATAGGGACCAGTGCCCTGTGGCCCCAACTTACATGAATACGGGCGTGCCAAACCTGTTCCATCCCGGCGTTCTCTATTATGAGATTTGTCGGACCTCTGGTCAGCATCACCCTGAACAATTCCCCCTTCTCCAGAGATACGTCCAGATCCCGAAGAACCCCTACTGCAAGTTTTTCAAGTCAGTAGGGAATAATGAGGAGGAGTGTTGGAGCTATGACCTCCTGCAGGAACGTACCTCCGACGCGTTCCGAGTTCAAACCGAGGGACAGAATAATGACGGTTACAGCTACAGAGGTGGTGGCCCTGGGAGGGGCACTTTTGGGGGTCGCAGTCGTGGTAGTATACCAGGAAGAGGCCGAGGCTCAGTGGTGTGTTACAACTGTAACCAGGCCGGACACCTAGCTCGGGACTGTCGCAACCCAACAACGACCTGTCGATATTGCCGCACAGTAGATCATGTGATCGAGCAATGCCCCCAGTTGATCGCTAATATCCAGGAAAACAATAGCGTCCCTACCCCGAGTATTCAGTTAATCTCCATTGAGCAGCTACCTACAGCAACCATCAACGCCGTCACTTGGAGTGCAGCTACGACGCATATTCCCAACACATAGAAACAGCCTGTCGAGGTGTGCATGCGTAAGGTCCCTGAGAAAGTCCCAACACTTGATACTGCGAGAGACCCGGAATGAGTAAAGGAGGCTCAGTGTGATAGTAGTGACCCAAGTACAGTCACAGTACCTGCGCAGCCCCCCCTGCAGGACCCACAGCCGCCAGATGCTTCGACCGATAGAGTAAGTACACTTTCCTCCTTTTTACAGAGTTGTATGAAACTCTTGAGGAATCAAACTACCCTAAAGGAATTGCAAAAAGTTCTTGCTGTCATAGACCCTCAGAGAAGAGTTGATCAGGAGAAAACTGTTAATCATGTCCAAAGAACTGGTAGGGAAATGCGCCTGAATGTTCAGATAGGAGAGTATGATATGACTGATGTCATTCTAGATCTTGGGTCCGAAGTTAATGTCCTACCTAAGCAAACTTGGGGCCAGATGGGAAAGCCTGCCCTAGCTTGGTCACCTATACAACTGAGATTAGCTAATCAGCAAAAGATTGTGCCCCTCAGGTGACTTCTTAGTGTTCCAATAGATATTGATGGGGTCAATACTCTAGCGGATTTTGAAGTTATTGAGATCATTGATGACAGTAACCCTTATCCAGCCCTGTTGGGAATCGAATGGGCTATGGAAAATGCTGCAATCATCAACCTTAAGAGGAGACAGATGAACTTCGAGGGAAATGGTCTGCGAGTCATCATCCCCCTTGATCCATCCCAAGGAGAAAGATATACAGAACCAATCAGAGATGAAGAGGAGCAAGATATTCTAGACCACATCTACAACATTACAACCAAGGAAGAATATTATGTCGAGCCGGATGCTGATGGCGTCATGGATTGGTAATGTGACAGTTCCTGCATGTCCGATTCCGATGAGGGTCTCGAGCATTGGCAGAGTCGACTGTACGAGCTACATGGCCATAGGTGCGTACGTATCACAAAGTCTCTTAGATACCTTAGTGCGCAGTCCACAGAGTTGCTTACATATGATGGGGTGGCAGCCCTTGAAAATTTAGTACCCAGCCCTCAGCGCCCATACCACAAAGAATGCTGACCCTAAGGACAACATTAAGTACTCCAGCAGCAAGATGGTGGACTGGTCAAAACAAATCTACTTCTAGTGGGGGAGCTTGCCAGAAATCCCTGCACCCCATCTTCATAGACCAATCCCAAGAGGTGCGAAGAACGTTCAATAGGCAGAGAGGCCCTCATGCAGCATCGAAAAATGGACTTCGTGAGGAGTGGGTGCATAAGTTGGTGCACACTTTGGTACCTATCACCAAACACTGGTATCTGGAGGCCGCAATCCGACATAGTACTGTAAGATGGGATGATCTTGTTGGTAGATCTTTGCTTGCATTTTTTAACAATGTTTGTCTTGTTGTAAGTATACCTATCAGGCCAACCCATCACAGGGCAGATGACGATCATGGAAGAATTGAATACCAAAAATCCAGTCCACTAAACCTAACATGCCTGTCGCAGACAGTTCCGGAATGGGTCGCAGCGCAATATTATGCCGAGGGTGCTTATCGTCCTGAAACCCGAACCATGACTTTGCCGATGGTCACAACCACTGCGCAGCTTAAAATCCGACCGTTGGGAGGCCTCCAAATTGGCGGCGACAGTGCTTTAATTGCCTTAAATGCTTGTACTAAGAAGATTATTGCAAATTGAGCACCACATGGACGAGATTTTCCACAGATATGGTGCCTTCAATGCACTGTCCTGCCCGATTTGATTGATGGCGTGTATAAGAAGATGCCTAAGTTTGGGAAAATCACAGTCTGCATCTCTTTAAGATTTACGAGTGAACTCATGACAACGGAACGAGAGCTCGACCATTTAGTAAGAGAATTCGAGCAGGAAGGTTTGATAAGTTGCTCTAATCGCTCGTCCGCCTCTGTTCCCCGTGAAGCAGCTCACCCAGTACCACCACGGCCGATGCAGACGCGGTCTACCAGGAGGAAGTCCAGAACTGAAATTCGCTCCAAGAGAAACCAAGACCGGCCTAGGCAAATAGGGCAAACCCCAGAAGATCCTCATATGGAACCTCCCAGTTCAGCACAGGTCCCGGCTGGGGGTAGGGAGAACATTGCACCACCTCGGCCACCGTATCTGTAACCGGTTCGACCAGGCACCAAGGTACCTCAACGAACAAAGCAATTCACACTAATCACACCCTCGCTACCACCGGGAGTTCAATTGATTGGAAGCATGACAGGGAAGATAGATCGGCTCAAGTACAGTGATCACGACACAAATGACCAGGGTAATTTCCCCTAGTTTGCACCAACAAAATACTTGCAACGTGTTAAATACCCAGATGATAATGTGACCCTACTAGAAGTCCAACAGTGGGCTGCGGGCTTGGACAAAGCTGGCCTACTCAAGACGTTGAACATTCCGCATTTTGGTCGCGGCATACATGTGACTGTAGTGGCCAAACAGTTGTTAGCGTTAGTGCATGATGGCTATTTATGGATAGGAGACCACCAAATTCCTATCGACGCCGCACTAATTCATAAGATTACAGGTTTACCAATGGCAGGACCTAACCTGGCAACTGAATTTCCCTCAAAACATGAGGATACCAAGCTCGTGCAAACTATGAAAGAGCGGTTTGGTCTGACAAAGGGGAAATGGGGGTATCACACCTCCGCAATTCAGGAACAGAACATCCGCGTTGCAGCTGAACTCTTAGCCTGTAAGCTCATACGGAAATGCAGGCCAACTGAAGTCCCTGCTCCAGTTATCCGGATTGCTATGAACTGTGCTGAGGGGTACACTTATAATTGGTCCGCATTCCTTGCGAAAGAGTTCCTGGAGGATGCTCTAGACGCGTAGGAAAAAAGGTAGACCTTTTCATTACTCCTAGTTATTAATACTTATTGCATTAGTTGGGTGGAAGGAACCCACGGAAGCTTAGTTTGTAGAGTTAAACCCTGGCACGCCGGGGGCAGTAAGGTATGCCTCCCTATGGCTATCCTCAAACAAGGAGGTTCAGCAAATGACGAACACTATGTTCGTCTTTTATGCCATGAGTATCAACTATGAGATTCTGCGAACCCCACGGCTTACCAATGACCTGTTCTCTAAGTATGAGGGCACCGCGAACTTCCGTGCCGATATGCATCATGTGTTCCTTCAAGCCCGTGCAGATCCACGACATCAATGGCACAAATTACCATATGTAGTAACCGAAGCAGACATCAGGGGCATAGTTCAGCAATGGCCAGCGGACTGGTTGAAAGATATAGGAAAAAAACCCTCTATCCCAGTCCCCATAGCTACTAATATTGGCGCAGGCCCCAGCCAGGCGTAGCAGCAAAACCCTCCAAAAGATAGAGAAGACCTCAGTGATTTGCAGCAGGATAGCGACAGCCAGGATGGAGATGATGGATAGGACGAGCAGGATGAGGAGTCGATCAACACCATATCAGATGCCAATCCATCAACCAAGTGCAAATCACCAAAACCAATGGAGGTAAATAATCCTTAGTCCCGTAAAAAGGCAAAAGCGTCGAAGGACAAAAATATTGAAGAAGAAGCTACTATAACGCTGGATGAGCTAGAGCACGCTCTAGAAAAATCTACTGGAACGCTTACTAAAAAATGGTCAGACTTTGCGGAACTGCACCTAGCTGGGCTCATCGACATAGCAAACAGGATGTCGGAGCTAAAAGAGTTAGCCGCAAGATCAGCAACCAGTACTGCGACAAGTAGCACTACAACACCTTTGCAGCAGGATAATAGGCAATGGCCAACCAGAGATAACCAGGGCCAAGTATCAAGCGCAGCTCTGATAGTAACTGATGCAAATTCCCGGTCCCAGATGAGCATGATCGTGGGAATCGATTATACCAAGATGTCCATGTCAGAATTGCACCTCTGCCAGTGTGCCATTACAAAGGAGCTCCATGCATGAGACCAATTGTCCCAAATCCAATTGAAAGACACCTCCAAGCAAAACAAAATCCTCGCAGCACAATTAGAAGAAGTAGCACAAAAGAAGGAGGATGCTGAACACAAAAGAATTAACCTGATGCGAGCATTGGATGAGGCATGTTGGAGTCTTTCTGACCTCGACATTGAAGAAGAAGAGGAACCTGAACAGAGAATCGCTAAGCTGAGGGACTATGCCCAGCAGTCTCGCAGTGAGATTGACAGGTTAAATACAGAACACCAGAACCAGATTGTAGAACTTCAACTGTGCATCACCCCAGAGACCCCACCAGAGGCCCGAGAACAGTGCCATAAGGACATTAAGGATTCCGCAGCAAAGATATCAGACAATGTGGCCAGCGCCGAAAAATTGATGGAAGATACTATCGAAGCATGGGAAAACCTACAGGACCATCCAGATGTAGGCAAAATCCAGGTTACCATCAAGATGCGACAAACAAAATTAGATGCAGTCAGAGTAGAAATCAAGTCGCTACCGCCTATGCAGAAGATGGCTAAGGTGAAGCGCAGCAAGGAACTTCAGCAAGAAATTGAGTCCTGTAGAACGAAGGTAACACTGCTGGAGAATTCGCTACAACCACTGGTTGATGAAGCATTGGACTTGAGTAATACTGTAGAGAGCCAGCTCAGACTTTTGAAGACCTACGACACTTTTGCGCAGGAACGAGCCAACACAGAATCATCCTCAGTACTACAAAGAGCTAGTGGAAAAGGAGAAAGTAGCTGACGACATAATATACAACCTCACCAGTCGTTTCCAGACCCTCGCACAGAAGATCCTCCCACCAGAGACGTCGCAGAGTGCCCCGGGACGGGCCACTAGTGAGTCTTAGGGGCCTGTTGGGATGTGTACTCTAAGGATCGTAAGTTTTTGGTAACTCCGCGATTGTTGAAGAAGTATTGTAAGCAGAGTTAAGGGTCAAAATAGTCTTAGGGGTGTCGGGGTAAGTCAAAAGTCCCTTTTTTGTAATAGAACCCATGGTTTAAATCCAGGGTTTAGGATTGGTGATGCCCATGGTTTAAGTCCATGGTTTTGTAATAGTGCGATATATAAATAGGCACTTTTGTAAATAAGAAAAGTTAGGTTTTTGATGTAAAGAGAATCAAGGCGAAGCTAAGGATATTTTTGTAAGGAAAGGTTAAGTCCCAGCTATGTGCGTGGACGAACTCTACAGCTGTGTGCACAGAGGGTTTTTGTAATAAGGTTAAGGAGAATCTGCAGCTGTGTGCGCAGAGGCCTGCTGCTGTGTGCGTGGCTTTTAAGGACTTGAAGGGATCTGCAGCTGAGTGCGTAGATCAAAACTGTGGTTTTGTAGCAAGTTGAATGAAACACAGTTTGTGGACGTAGCCCCTACACTGGGGGTGAACCACGTTACATCTGGTGTTGTGGTTCTTGTGTTGTTTCTGATTTTGTTGTCTTTTATGCATTAATAACTGAATATACTTGATAAATAAGATCACTGCTAAAAATAAGCTTCGCTGTGAATTCCCCATAGAGGGTTGTGCAAGTAACTGTTTATTTACTTATCTGCATAGCTGTGTTTAATGATTATTGGAACTCTGTGATTACTGTGTATAAAGTATTAAAGGCTTAGGTACAGTAATATCCCTCTCTGCTTGCAGAAACCTGATTCTGCGGCACCCCATAGTTGTTTTGGGTGAGACTGCAACCTGCGCGCAGGTTGTTTCCGAAAGGGCCAACACTATGCGTCTTTTGTTGGTGCGATGCAAAAGGATAAAACCCGGGTCTCCCCTACTGCCCAACATCTTCATAGGTCGAACATCAGGTTTAGTGTCAATTTTCATTTCATCCATTTTGTGGACTAAACCTTTGAGATTTTTATAATCTCTAGCAAATACATCCTAGAACTCTTTTAATAAGTTCACTATTTTTGTTGTCTACTCTTCACTCCAGTAGTCTCCAATCTTTGCCATTTTTGGTCGGTCATCATTTGAGATGTCGAAATCTCTAGTTTTGACTTTAGCATCTAGCCATTCTAGTGCTTTGGATTCATTGATTGGTCAACTTCCTTCTTTAAACTGGAAGAATGTGGCAGGGAAGTTGGTTGCAGTCATTCGGTCGGCTTCCTTCTTGTCGGTTGTTTCAATTTTAAGCATTGTGCGAATAGGTTTGGTCGTTTCGACATGGTTTGATTTCCATCTAAATATTTTCCCTTCTATATTTTCATTTTCCAACTGTAGTCTTGTCGACTGTGGTATTGTCTCGGTTTGTATATTGTTACAGTTTATTGTCTGTCGGTTGTCTTGTAAGGGTTTATTTTCTGTCGGCTGTATAATTCTTGAATCTGCTTTGTTGTTTCGACCAAATTCTTATTTTGTGGTATAAATTTGAAATCTTTGATAAAATTTTCTCTGAGTTCATTCCATAGTAATGTTTCACCTCGGGCTTCATTCATCTTATACCATTTGTTTGGTAAGTCAGTGAGGGTTGATGGAAATAGGTGTGGCCATGCTTGTTCATCTTTGTACCCAAGTATTCTCCATTCTTTTTCACATGTCTTAATATGGTCTTCTGGATTTTGTCCTTGAATGAATATAGGTATCTGAGCCTGTTTGGTTAACTTCTTTACTCCAAACTTTTCTACAAAGTAAGTCAAAGCTGATGTCCAGGTCTGCAGTCTTGTCTGATGGGTATCCCACCATCTAGCAGCTTGTCCTGTAAAAGTTTCTACTAAACTTTATAGTTGACCATGTTCACCAATATTTTTGGACACTTGTTCTATGGGCATGACTGGTGATTCTCTTTCTTTATATCTTGGTATTTGTGTACTATTTACATTTCTAGGTTTTAAAGTAGGGTATTCCCTAATTTTTTTCTCAAATATTTTTGGGACAATGGACACTATGAAGCACTATTGGGTGGGATTTTTATGTACTTTTTGGATAGTCCAGCACCCTCTTTCTTTTGTTTCATAGTTCTCAACTTCCCAATCATATAATTTTGTGTCTGAATTATAACCAACTGAGTCTTGGTTACCTAAATGAAGTTATCCATAGATATTAGGTTCTGTATAATATTCATTGTTCTGTACCTGATAAAGTTGTCAGATATCAACTTCTTCTTCGATAGGTTTTGTCCAAGGTTCTCCTTGGGATGGGTGAATAAGTACAATTACCTTTTTTCCATTTCCTTTCAATTTTATTCTTTCCTTATCTAGGGATATTGACGCTTTGATCTTCCTTCCCCAAGGTCGACCTACTAACGCTGGGAAGGAGCTGGATCCTTCCTTAGGGTCAATAATTTCGAAGTCGACTTTGGTCGATATTCCTTTTATCATTGTGTCGATATTTTTCTAGACTCCAATAGGTTCAATTAGGCCTTGGTAGGCTAGTTTTAGGTATATACCTGACTCATATAGTTGAGGTCTTCCCAGTTGTTCCCAAGTGTCACGAGTCATGATGTTTACTTGTGATCCAAAGTCAAGCACAACTTGCCGGACGTGGTATTCTTCAATTTCCAATTCGACAAGTGGGTCGGCATCACTTTTATCTTTTTGATTTAAATTGCAGATATTCTTCATTTGTTTTTGAGTGTGTTTTATTTCATATAGTAAGTCAATGAACTGAGATACTGAGTTGTCTTTTTGTACGAGCTGTATTAATTCTTTTATTGTGTTATGTCGATTGTTATTAACCTCTTCCTATCGTGCAAATTCTTTAAATACATTTGTTGCATCTTTATATATTTGTTTTTCTTTAATTGGATCAGGGTAGACATTCTTTTCTTTTAGTTTACTGATTCAGGGGTTACCGTTTCCTATTTTTGTCCCTTGTTGGGTTACGATATGCAAATTCTTTGTATTTATTACATCATTTTTTTGCACACACGACAAGACATTGACATTTTTATTTTTATTTATTTTTTCCAGCATGGTAGGGCAATCCTATAATGAGTGATCCCCTACTACACAACTAGTACAAAATTTGAGGTCAGTTTTGTCCTTGTATGGACAGTCTGCATACTAATGTCCCTCCTTATAACATGTAAAACATTGGATGGGTCGATGTGGTTAGTTGTCTCGATTCTCAGATTATCGACCTCGACCTCCATAGCCTCCACGCTGGTAGTCATATCGACGCTCGTATCTTCGACCTTCGTATCTTTGATTGTTCTGATCGTTTGGCGCATGGTTTTGCTCATTATTTTGTGCCACTGTAGTGGTCTGGTAGACTGCATGATAATTCTATCGGTTCTTGAGATTTAGATGGTAGTCGGCCATGTTATGATTTTTAGTTTTGCAGAATGCACACCAATATGCTTTGGCATTATTCATGTTGAACGAACAATATTTTGTTGAGTGGTCTCCATGTGCTTGGAAAATGTTGCAAAAACATTTATTCTGCATGAATCAAACGTCTTATTGGCTGATTTCTTGTCGACGGATGTCTTTTGAGTGTCCGGTCATCGAGCACTTTGTGCACCAGATATCCTGACTTTTGAGGTTTAATTCTTTTAAATACTTCTGTACTATCTCAAGCTGTTCTTCTAGTCTATGATCAGTGGAGTATGTTGGTATGTCCTCATCCATTTCTACTTGGAGGGATTTTGTAAGCGCATCTTCGTATGTCTTGAATGTTTCCAGACTTATGTGTCGGTGAATTTTCTGTGATAAGACTGCAAGAAACCACTTGATTAATAATTGTTCATCAATAACATAGTCCAATTGGCTAAGAAGGTCTTTCCATCATTTATCGTAATCACAGACAGTTTCTCCTGGCTTCTGTGATGTTGTTTTTAGTTTCTTTGCTGCCATATGTTTTGCATTGGGAGTCTTAAAAAATGATAGAAATTGCGCTTTGACCTAGGCTTTGGTTGCTCGGGGGGTTCTCTCAGAAAAGGTCATGTACCAAGTTAATTCCCTTTTCCTTAAGGCACCAGTGAACTGCGCCATCTTCCTGTCTTCATCCATAATTTGGTTGGCCTCCCAAGTCGACTCACAGATGAACTAGTGTTGTCTGGGGTCCTCATCACCCTCATATAGAGGAATGTGTGCTGACCCATCACCCATGTCGAAGTCACTATCACTGCTTTCTTTAGGAGGTGGTGGTGGTGGAGGTGTAGGTGGGGGTGGTGGGGTTATTTGCTTATTCCTCTCTGCAGAACTATCGTCGACGGAACTCTCATTCTTGACGGTTGTTTTTGTCGTTTTCTCTTCGACTAGCAATCATTTAGTGTCGAATTCATCTATCGATGTCCAACTACAATTATTTGTCCATAGTTCTGAATCTTCAGTGTCCTCCAAAGCTGTATTTGGAAGGGGGGGTTCTCCTTCATGTGTCGGTAAAAGTAAGTGGATACTTCGGTTGGAGGGTACCGCTTGAAGCGTAACCCAATTTCCTTCTTCTGGTTGACGCATAATGAGATGTCTACCAGTGTATGTATCATCATCTAGTTGGCTCCATATACCAAATTCATCAGCTCCTAGTCTGAGGTCCTCTTCGATAATAGCTTGTATCCGGGTACGCAGATCTGTCGAAGGTTTTAATTCCTGGGGAACTTCTAATTGGAGAGCTTCTCGCTGCTCTATCCACAATTCTTCTTCCATAGGGGACACCTCTTCTTCCACGCCTTCTTCTTGTCGGTCATGGCCCAACTCCGGTAGATCTCTTTCCTGGTCGGTCACCCTAGTACTCATTCCTCTCTGTAGCGCTAAGGCTCTTTCTCTTCTTTCTTCCCCACTTTGTAGCCTCCTCTCCCTTTCTATTTTCTGGAAGTCTTTCATACCTTTGTGTGACACTATCTTCTCGATTTCCTTTTTAGGTTGACTTCTCATTACTGGTGATTGGTATTCCTTTAGTCGACTAGAGTCCACTCCACTTTATTTTGACATATGACTAGCTACCCCCCCATAGCCTACCCGACACTTTAGAAAGCCCAGATAGTTCTGTCTACTTGCTTAGGAAGTCTTCCCACTCCCTTTCGGCAATGAATTTTTTCCACCTCTTTTGCTTTTCCACCCAGTTAGGGTTTAATGGTGGTCCTTGAAGTGATGGATGGGGTTCAACAATATGACCCACTCCCTTCTAGATTAGGAACTTAAATAGCAAGGTCAGTAAGGAACACAAAAATTGCTCGATGAGGTCTGTGTAAAATTTCTTCTTGACGGTTTCCACCGACGTTCTGTCTTTTAGTGCTTGCTCCTCACAGAATTCGTCGGTGATTTTTTCGAACCACCCCAACAAGTTTGTTCTTCCCCCTCGAATCAGTTTTTCTAGTAACTGTTGATCTTTAGTCCCTTTCGTATTTTTCATCCAGGAGTTTCTTCATAAGTTGGGGCACAGATTCTACAAACTTCTCATGCGTCTCTGTAAAGAATATTTCTTTTGCTTGTGTGGTCATCAATCTGTTTCTTCGTGCATAATTCTACAAATAATTTTCTACTTTATGATCCCACCAGACCTTCATCTCCTATTCTGATATCATCTTCTTGCATACCTCTCAGACATGTACTACCGGCAACAGAACCAATGNAATACATACTAAAACATACATACATAACAGAGACAAGAGATAAGAACAAGTAGATAGAATAATAGATTATATTAACATGAGAGGGTCCATACAATGCAGAGAACTAAACCGAGTTCTCATCTGACTCAACATCCTAATATATATGTTTTACAAACAGTTACAAAATAACTACCTGTCGGTTCGGTGAACCGACATGGCTTTAGGTGGCCGACCTAATCTCTAGTTAGTCGACTGACCGAATTAGTTGGCCGATTGACTAAGTCAGCTATCGTTCAAGTCGGCATACCGACTTCCTCCTCCAACAACATATATGAATCCATCCTGTAATTTAGAGGTAAGAATCAATCCCACGATTTGGAGGTTATTCCTTAGAAAAAACCTAAGATTGATATGAATCCAACTCACAATTTGGATGTATGAATTGAGCCTGTGATTTGTAGGTATGAATCCATCCCATGATTTGGAAGTCATTCCTCATCCCACCCAAATAAAATAACCCCCAATTGTATTACTATGTCAAATTTTAAAAAAAAACCTTGACCCCTTAATATGGGGCAATATATTTTTTAAGTTTTTAGGGGTATTCAAACGTCCAATATGCATGGACTTGATATGATATTTCATTGATAGTGAACCCCCCTGTGTACCATCATTTGCAGTAGTCTGTTGTGGAGTTGATTGGGGTTTAAAGAAAACACTTAAAACAATCCCAAATTCTTCCACAAAGACACTTTTTTGTGTGTCATTTTGTAGCCCTAACTTTGGAAATGAGGGTTACAAAAGAGAATATTTTTTGGGGTGACTTACATTAGTGTTGGAGGCCTACACTTTATAAATTCCATATTCTCATCCTTTTGATGGCCAATGTATGCTACAAACAATCTGACCTTATTCATACAGAGTCCTGAAGTTGATGGTGGTTGAACAGCCTGGTTTTAAGGTCTTCTACAAACACACACAACCCCAAGTGTGAGTCTTTAACATGCACTGATCAAGTGACACAAACAATGGGTTATGAAATAGTAATAGTGTGTGAACAATATAGTGTATGTACAATGAATATACTGTAAGTGTACAATGATGTACATACATGAGCTAAGAAACAATGCATACCATGATGATATTGCTTTGAATATTGATGATGTATACCACACTCAAAGATGATGATGATGATATGATTATACAAACCTATATGATGCACATTAAACATGGTATCCTATGATGATGATACACATGATACTATATATGAAGCTATAAAATGATGATATATGATAAATATCTACATGATGATGATAATGCATGAGTAAGTGTACAATCAAATGTGTACACAGTGGTATGTATACAGGGATGAACATAGTGGTATGTGTACATTATGAACATGATGCAATCCTCTACAATGGTGATGAGCATGCAACCCTATGATGATATATCATGATGATGCTATCCTATACATGATGTACACTGTATGATGCATATACTATGATGATCATGCATAAAAAAAACATGAATGCCCTAGGATGATGGTGACTAGAATACACAGTCAAACCTAAAAGTGATGTACAATGGTGAACAATGCAGTGGCATGTATACAATGTAAAGTTTACTGTATTGTATGAACAATGATATATGCAATTGTGTATGAACAATCATATGCACACTATGATATTGATGATTTATGATGATGTTGTATGCTTGATGATGCATGCTTGATGATGCATGCTAATCTATGCTATATGTTTTGTTAACTATGATGGTGTCTTGTCTGTGTCTTGTACATAATGATGTGATGGTACTCTATGAAAATACCCTATGATGTTCCAGACCTTGATGGTGATATCGATACCTTGATGACATGTTCACTTTGACAGACATGTTGATGATGATGATGCTTGAGTAGAATTGACATGGTTAATAAAGAGAAGGTGTTTATGACTAGATTTAGCAACCAAAGAGTTATTGACCAATAGTACCTGAACAACAGTGATGAGTAGATGACCAACAACATTGATGAGTAGCAAAGTGTGGTGAGCATATATTGATAAGCAGTGCTAATGAGAAGAGGTTGATGAGCAGAGATGGTTGAATAGAAGATTGATGACGACTAGAGATTGGAATCAAGCTTGCAAGTGGACTCTTTCATTTGAGGATTGGACTCCTCAACCATTTCTTAGTTGGATCTAAGAAAAGCATGATGGATTCTGTTACAATATTTGGTTCTTTCATCAGTTGGTGTTTAAACCACTTATACTTTGAAACAAGAACTTTATACTAAGAATGAAAACTCTAGTCATAAAAACAATGATTTTTGCATAAAAACACAAAAAACACCCTCCAAATAGAAAAGTGGTGATACCAGTATACACGGTTTTTTTTCAGGGTAAAAAATAGTTCCATGGCATAAACATGTCATACTGTTGTTTACAAAAAATTTGAAATCAATCCCTAAAATGGGAAAATGTTTTTTTCTTCAAGAGGTAAATTACAACTTTTTTGAAACTTGCATATTAAACAAAACATAAATAATTTCACCACTGTAACCATTTAAAATCAAACAAATTATGTTGTGATTCATAATGAGATCATATATTATACCCTACAAGAACAAATTATTCATATAAATGATCAAAAACTCCTTTAGAGGTTCAATTACAAACATGATACTAATAAAAAACATATAAAATGTTTCATGTGAAATTATTCANCCCCTCCCTCCATTACATTACATTAAAAAAAATTTAACCCCCTCCCTAATCCCCCAAACCCCCCAAAAACATTACATTTACAAAATTTAAAACACCGCCCCCTCCCTCCTCTAAATGCTAAATGCACAACTCAGCTAAGGTTGTGTGGGACTAATCAATCAATTTTTAACTAAAAGTTTTATCAAAATTTTTAGGTATAAATTAGATTTTACAATTTGTCATCTTAAACTTGTGTAACTAACTTTTAACATATTTTGTGTGTGAATAAAAAAAAATATAATTATCTATTTTTCAAACTTTATAATGAATAATGTAAATGGCCTACATCTTGTGTGTCAAAAGCTAAGCATAACTTTAATTTTACCTATAAAAATTCCATCAATATATATCACTAGAATTAGCAAACCCCATTGTGTCTTTGGAGATAAATAATGTTGTAAGAAGACCTTTTGAATCCATGCTCGATGTTATGTAAATTCTTTGAGAGTTTGCTTCAATTTCTGGAATTATTATCCAAATGTTTCTTCCTTAGAACTTTGAATCTGCATGGATGATATATCTAAATAGTAATGTACAATCAATTTATGGCTTCAGTGATCTTTTAAATTAATTATACAAGTATGTAAAGTTGTTGTTTTAGTAGGATGCCATGAGCATCATTTGTAATTTATATATTAATTTTTCTAATATGTATATTAGCACAACCACAAGTAAAGTTGTCGGTGAATTGCGAGAGACACAGCTAACTACTTAGTTTTGTAAAAATAGTTGGTTATTAACCAAAGACTAAAATATATAATTTTATAACCATTATTCATATCAGATTGTTAGAGTTAATATAAACACAAAACAAATACTATTTAATAAATAAAAAGAAACTTCATTCAACTTGTTTTGCTTGTAGCACTTTATCCACTTGCAATATTTTTTTTAAAGGTGACGTTATTGTGATTAGAATCGACGCACTTTTATGCTATATTTGGAGGCACTTGTAACCAAGCTACAAAATTACCCATTTTCAGCTAGCGTTTTAGATTGAATTTGGTGATTTGATTTAATAAAAAAGTTCCAATCAATTTGGTGATTTGATTCAATGGTTTTCATGTTTTGACAACATCAAATTTAAGGTTTAATTTGGATGTTTATTCATTTGATCATTTTATTAAAGGTAACTTCTGAGTAAATTTTCAATAAAATACTTAATTCACAAATTTATTATTCAAGTAACTAAAATGGTTTGGAAAATTCCATCTTCACCTCATTTCATCAAAATCTATAAAAATAATTATTTTTCAAAGTTTTGAGGACTTTAAAAATCCCTCGTATAGAGGAACTATACACCTTAAAACTTGAAATGTGAAACTATATTTAAAATCAATTGTTTAGATTAAGTTTTTTCATCAATGGTTTAGAATAATTTGGATCATGACCTTATGAGTAACATGTGTTTTTTTAAGCAGCTAAAAAAGGGTTAATAAAATTATATTTCCAAAGTTGCAGCCATGCGATTGGATGGCAATGATTTCTCATCTATGATATCTTATTTAAAGGTTTCTTTCTTTCAACCATTTGCACATTTCTACCAACCAGTTAAACACTAGCGTGCCTCATGAAAATATGTGTTTCCGTAGCGGAGCTACTCGGACTAAAAGGAGAGGACGTTTTCTGCAATCCACTAGACCAACCCTAAAATAACCAACTCGCTCTTCAGTGCGCCTTGCGCGGAAGTAGTTTCCTGGATAAAAAAATCACACTGACATAGACAATAAAATAAGAATTTGTATTAATAGAAAATCCATGGCCCATTAGCCCTTAAATTACCTTTTGTATCCTCTTCATTCCTATGGACTGTTATAAGTTTCACTGCTTTGATTTACACCTATTTCGTCTTCGTCCTCTCTTCTATCGATACTTTATCATGCTACTACTGCCAATTTTAGTATATGAGACAGAGCTAGACCCAGATCCAGTGGACCGTTACAACCAAGAATTTGATATAAACATCGATCCTTAGGGAAAAAATACATGAACAACGAAGTGTGGGTCTTTATCTTTTTAGGATGTCAGTACAAAGATGAAAAAGATGGGAGGCGTTGGAATGTTCTAGTAACCAGGAAAGATATCGCTTACTTACTTTAGTCGGTACCTCGAGTTTCACAAGCAATTTCTAGTCCGTGGGGGTGGAATGTTCTATTAACTAGGAAAGAAATCCCTTACTTACTTCAATCGGTACCTCGAGTTTCACAAGCAATTTATAGTCCATGGGGGTGGAGGGAGGCAGGGAAGGGAGGAGGGAGCAAAGCTCTGCTCCCTTTGCAGCCAAAGAGTCGCTCCTCAGTGGTGGCATGATTCGGAGGGAGGTGGGGAAGGGAGGAGGTAGCGAATCTCGGCTCCCTTTGCATCCAAAGAGTTGCCCCTTAGTGGTGGTGCAATTAAAGAGCCGCCCCTCAGTGGTGGCACAATTCTAAGAATCACGCCACCACTGAGGGGCGACTGTCAAAGCCCAAATTTTCACAAAAATTTAAAATTTTGAGATAACATAAAATGTTGAATTTGCGGTTTACTAACAGCTAATGATTAGTATTACATATTTTCAAATTACATTAACTAAGCAGTTTCCTTATTGTAACATAAATAAGGTTTTCTTGCGTATTGTTTTACTTCAGTTTACTGATGAGTCTTCTTTATGGCAAGTACGTGGAATCTAACTTTGAATCCTGGGCTTACTTAGCATTTATGATAATGCAGAAATATTACTGGTTCTTACAGGTTTACAGGTATGATCAAACAAGTAAATGTTTTAAATTCATAAAGTATCAAGAAGTGTTTCTATTTACAATTAAAATGCTTAGTAGATAAGCTGATAAATTCCAAGCAACTTCCATGAGCTAAATTAGTTGTTTTCTCTAGTTTTCCTTGTAAGCAAAGTTCAAATAAATGGGTTCTTATCTTTATCGAACTTAGCGACAGTAAAGATACTTACTGTGACTCTAAACTTGAAATCTTTGTTACATAGTAACTTCTACTTTGATATACATATCTTGCAATGTTATACTTATGGTGCTATTGGTTTTTATACATGGAAGAGCTTCAATCTATACTGATACTAAAATTCTCATTAGGATATGAAATTTGATTTCCTATTTAACCTACTTAGTATACTAAGTATCAACCTATTACTTATATGTATAAATCATTTTTTCATTAACAGGTTATTATCTTCCTCGTCGATGTTGTACTGCAAGTACTATTTTATCATACACATTATCATACTATTTACTTGAGTATCAAGATGATTGATAGTTACATTCTGTAGGGAAGCTTATAGCCTATAGAACTTCTTATTATTATAAGTGTAAATAGTGTAAACATGGCTGCATCGTTTCACATGGAAAACTGTTTGCCTTTGCTTTTTAAATATAAGTCAATCCATGTTATTCCAATTGATTATGGACTTGAGTAGGATTATTCCATATAATTTTCATTATTACTATCATGCTTTTCTCACATTAAGTTACTGTTTATAACAGCTTTCAAGGTAGATATTTCTATAATGATCATCATTTATCCTATGCTAAGTCGAGTTATCTTGTATAAACACAATATTAATACACCCATAAATAATCATGGTAAAATACTATCAATTTAGATGTTGAAAATCAACCAGTGACTATGAAGATCTAAACCAAATTGAACATTGTAAAAGAATTTATGAATATATTCTTTTACTATGCTATCCAACTCATTTTGATTTCATACATTATAACCATTCAAGTGTTGGTTTGTAAGTAATGAGTTTGGATTAGTTATATGCATACTTATCATGGTTATGTAATTCTATAAGCCTACTTGTTATAAGCATGGTTGATTTCGGGATTTACCAATGTTTATAATGGTTATCACCTTTTTGCTAGGTCAATTTTAACTTAACATTGTTTCCCAAACGCCAATGATGAGCTATCAAACATTATGATATATATAATTTACGAGGTGATAAATAAAGGTATACATTATAGATTTATGTGTCATTTTGATTGAAATCATATTTAAATGATTGGAATTATTTGAAACATAGGTGACTATAGAATTCGACCCACACATGGCTTGATTTTCTTGTGTGCACGTGGTCATCTCTTGGCCATGTATTGGAGAATATAAAATTATTACAACCCTAACACATTGGCATTCTCCCTCCGCAGTTTATGCTGGCCTTCGGGTTTCTCTGCAAGTTTTTCATGGCGTCTGTGGGTTCTTTCCTGTTCTAGTTTGCTTCGGGTCTTGAGTTGATGTTGTTGTAGTCGTCAGTTCTTAGTCTTATTGCCATTTATTTGTAACTATGGGTTTTATCCTGCAAGAGTTTATTGGTTTCGTTGCACTTGTCTTGTGGCCTGTCTATACTCCATTTCTCTCCTTTTGTGGCCTGTCACTGTTGTGCGAAGCTGTGTCTTCACTGCCGTTGGTGTGCTCCTTCGTGGTGGTAGGGTTTGGAAAAATCGTGTGCATACTTGCTGTTGGTTACGGTCTCTCCACAAGACTACTGAACATTCTTATATCAGGTAATTTATTAAGTGTTATTTTTAACATTTAGCATGTTTTTTTTTAATAGGGTTTACATCATTTTAAGAGTATCATGTATTGACACCTTGTATCGAAATGTCTTTGCAAGGACTTGAGATTACATTCGTCAATCATGAAGAAGAGTATACCAGCTGTCTTCGAAGGCTGTGGCTTCAAACGGGTAAGCCCTATGGTTAATGTTTGGGTTCTTTCCCTACTTGTATCAGGGTTGTCGATTGGAGAAACCTTGAGCTTGGAAGCTCTTCTAGATTCGTCATTAGCTATGCAGTCTCTTTTTAAAGGTTGTTGTTGTTTTTAACAAGTCTTCTAACCCTCGCTAGTCGATGGGTAGACCCGACCATGAGCTGGGTGTTGTATTTGGTATAAATGTTTATCCTTATGGCCTGTTAATGCCATACAATGTTTTTTATACAATGAGTTCTTTCGAGCTCGGACTTGCTTGCAGTAAAGCTATTTTTGTGACTCTATGTACTTAGGGTTTTAACCTATTCGACTGTGAATAAAGAATTTATTGTTTTATATATTTTTGTAATAGATTATTTTTAATGTTTTAAGACTGTCACTTAGTCATAGTATAAGTTATTTTACTCGCTGGCTCTGGAATTATGAGTTAAGGTTTTCCTGAATGAAACCCTCATTCAAATAATTATTTTTTTTAAAATAAGTTCTGTTACTTGTTTAACTTGTTTTAAGTTAATGTTATTATAGGTATATATTGTAATATCTTTTAATTGCATTTGTACATATGTGGCAATTTAAGTACTGCAACTAGTCTATAATAGTTCAATTCTTTATTGAATAATGGTCCAAATAATAGGATTACAGCTTAAATGTTTTTATTTAAAACAATAAATTTAATATAGGGTTTCGACCCTGTAGTTACTCTTGCAGGTATACACCTGTTATAGAACAGTTCTTTGCCTAGATAAATATATTTATTTTTATACAGGTTATTATCGTATTCTTGTTGTTTTTATCTACATACATGATGGAAAGAATTTACTAGAGTTATTTAAAAGATAAACATAGATTTTGAAATAAGTTTCTTCTTGATAAAATAAATACTTTTCATAATACTCTCATTGGTTAATAGTAACTGTTAATCTTAGTTTATTTAAAATAATTAGTAAATAAACTATATAATTAATGGTTTATTTCTTCACTGAATTGCATGTAAACAAAATAGTTTAAATGTGATTCTTCTATAGCATTTGCAAATAGTTACTAAATAAACGTACAGGAATATATAAATAACATAACACAGTTTATTCTCCAGCATATTTTAACTTAAATAAAAGAATAATCTACAGTATAAAAATACATCTTAATTACTAGGGTATTCTCTTATCATAATAAATCTTCTACTTGTACTATATGACTGCTATTTCTTTTCTAGTAAATTTACATGCATAGGCTTGTAAAAACAATAGCATAGATAACTAGATTATTATTCCTTTTAATAAAAACTTACATATTGAAATAAATTACTCTACTATTATAAAATGCAGAACCACATATATTCATTCCAGTCTCTTATCATTTTCTTCACCTACTTTAAATACTCTGTCTGTGCTGGAGTACGGTTTGGTCCTTCCAGGCGTGTAAAAACACAGTTTAAAGTTATTTTTTATCTATTTCAGATTCATTCCTTCAATAATCTAAAAGATTTCTAACTCTAACATTTTACAACCTAATATCTAACATTCATTTAACAATCAGATTCACATTTACTATCTAACACAGTAGAACAAAAGAATGTAGAACCTGATCAGGATGGACAACATCAGCATTAGGAGGTCGTTCCTCCCTACCAAACTCCTGGAGAGTGCTCAAACAATGCTTCGTCAAGACCCCCAAGCCGGTTCCTGGTCTTCTTGGCTGAGAACTGGTGGAACATGCAAATAATAAACTAGTCCAATGACTCAATAAACACTCTGCACTCAGCAGTAGGATCCTTCAACTGAAAAGTTGCACTAGATCACTTAGCAATTAACCCCTCGAAGTATTTCGACAATTCCCTTCCATTGAATTTCTCTGAAGTGCATTTGAATGAATGATCCCTTCTCTAGAATGAGCAGCCTCAGCTCTCTTCAATGGGCATTTTTATAAAGATTTCTTAGGTCTTTTGGGTTAGTTGTCATTAATTGAGCCACCTGCTCTGATCTTACTTTCTTGGGGGATCATGACCCCAAATGTAGAGAGGTCACCACCTACAACAATTGGAAGTGGTTTGAGGATGCTGCCACATGTCTATTTTCTCTCCACCTAGTCTCCTCCACCAATTTGACCAGTAAACACTCTTTTAACAGCTCTCCTAATCTATTGTCTCTACCTTTATTTATTTATAATTAAAATATTCAGAATTACATTAAATATCCTTGACTCTGCTGAGTCATCAATTACAACTTAGCATAAAATTTAACATATTGTCTTTAAATAAAATCAAATAAGATAATATTGTTTTTTTGCAAAATTGGGGCATGTGACATACACACCCTCTTATAACATAACATCGTGCTCGATGATATTTATTCTTCATCCTTAGAATTCCCATGGAACAGAATTAGATATGCCTCTCGCATATTAATTTCCAATTCCCATGTGGCTTCCTCTGGACTAAGGTGCTTCCATTACACCTTCACCTGTCCAATGGTGTGGTTCCGAAGTGTGATCTCCCTCCACCGAGGATACAGTCCGGTTCCACCAGAAAATCTCCTTCTGGTTCCACCTGTACATCATTCCAGTTAACAACATGAGTAGCATCATGAACATATTTCTTTAATACAGAAATGTGAAAAACATTATGTACTCTTAAATTTGGTGGTAGTGCTAATTGATAAGTTGCTTGTCCAATCCTGAACAGTATTTCAAATGGACCACAGTATCTAGGTGCTAGTTTTGCACAACTCCCCATTCTCAGAGAGCTCTTTTTGGGCCTCACCTTGATGAAAACATGTTCACCTACCTGAAACTCCTTTGGAGCTCTTTTAAGGTCTACATGAATTTTATGTCGATCCTGTGCCACTTTCAGATTACCTTGTACCTACTTTACAATTTCTTCCATTTCCTTTAACAGTTCAGGACCTAATACTAATCTATCCAATGGATTACTCCAAGAGATAGGAGTATTACATTTCCTTCCATACAAAATTTCGAAAGGACTAAATCTGGTTGATGCCTGATAATTATTATTATAAGCAAATTCTACCAGATGCAAATAATCCTCCCATTTACCTAGCTAGTCTTTCACATACATTCTTAATAAATCTTCCAATACTTGGTTTACTCTTTCAGTTTGTCCATCTGTTTGAGGATGAAACGAAGTACTAAAAATTAATGTAGTATTTAATCCTTTAAACTAATATTTTCAAAAGTTATCTGTAAATTTGGGATCTCTATTTGAGATTATGACTTTCGGTTTTCCATGCAGTCGAAAAATTTGTTTTATAAAGATATCAGCTATGTTTGCAGCTTTGTATGTATTTTTAATAGGTATAAAGTGGGCTGCTTTACTTAACTTATCGACCACTACCATGATATAATCATTCAGATTCTGATTTATAAGCAGTCCAGTAACAAAATCGAGACTAATTATCTCCCATTTCTAGCTAGGAATGGGTATTGGCTGAAGTAATCCAGCTGGGTGTTGATGTTCAGTTTTCACCTGCTGACATTCAAAACACCTAGCGATATACTCTGCTAGTTTAGTCTTCATATTTGGCCAAAAATATTCTTTTCTTAACATAGTTATAGTCTATTGATATCCTGGATGACCTGAGTATGGAGTTTTATGAATTTTATCCAAAATTAACAGCTTAACTCTAGGTACATACATTCTGTCTTTATACAGTAAAAATTATTTTGCATTCAAATGGTACCTTTTACTTAAGCTTTCTATTGGATTTTCTTTAGTTTTAGCTTGTAAATTTTGGTAAATTTCATCTTGTTCTATTCCTGCTTTAAGTTGTTCATCCAAATCTGTAGTATAGTTGCTGATAACTACTACGAAATTCAGCCTTGCATTCCTACTTAATGCATCACCAACTTTATTTTCTTCACCTTTAATATGCTGAATTTCAAAATCATACTCACTTAGGAAAGCTAGCCACCTAGCTTGTCTGGCATTTAGATTAGGTTGATCTAACAGATACTTCAATCATTTATTATCAATCATTAAAATAAATTTTCTGTCAATTAGGTGATGTCGCCACATCTTTAGAGCATGTATAACAACTGCTAATTCTAGATCATAAGTTGCATAATTATTTTAATGAATTTTTAATTTTCTAGACTCATAGGCAATAACATGCCCTTCTTGAGTCAGAACACCACCTAAGCCGTCATTGCAGGCATCAGTCCACACTACAAACTCTTTATTTAGATCAGCTATTCTTAAAATAGCTGCACTGGTTACTAGAGTTTTTAAATTTTTAAAGCTTTCCTCACATTTCTGGTTCCAATCAAACTTCTTTCCTTTCTTATGCAAAGAAGTTATCACATTCACAATCCTCTAAAAACCTTCAATGAACCTCTGATAGTAACCGGTAATTCCCATGAAAGATCAAACATCAGTTACATCCTTAGGAACCGGCCAATCTTTGATCGCCTTTATCTTTTCGGGATTTATAGAAATCCCTTCCTTGGTCACCACATGACCTAAAAACTGAATCTTATCCTTGAAGAAATCATATTTACTAAACTTTGCAAAGAGTTGATGATCTCGTAACTCTTGCAAAACAATTTTTAAATGTTCCTTATGTTCTTATTCAGTTTTTGAATAGATTAAAATGTCATCGATAAACACAACCACAAACTTATTTAGATACTTATGCATAACGTTGTTCATTAAACACATAAAAACAGCTGGAGCATTAGTAAGCCCGAATGGCATGATGACAAACTCCTAATGGCCATATCGAGTTCTAAAAGATTTTTTAAAGATGTCTTCATCTTTAATCCTAACTTGATGATATCCAGACCTCAAATCTATTTTCGAAAACACCGTGGCTCCACGTAGTTGATCAAACGAATCATCTATGTGAGGCAACGGGTATCGATTTTTAATGGTCATCTTATTCAACTGACGGTAATCTATGCAAATTCACATGGTTTCGCCCTTTTTCTTAATGAAGATCACAGGTGCCCCTAAGGGAGACACACTAGGTTGAATATACTTTTTATCAATTAGTTCTTTTAATTGATACGTTAATTCATTATGTTCAAGTATTTTCATTCGATAAGGGGCCTTTGAGCTAGGTACTGCACTAGGTACCAGCTCAATGGTGAAATCCAGTTCCCTTTTCAGAGGTAGTCCCAGAATTTCTTCCAAAAATACATCAACATACTCTCTTAAGACTGGTATGTCTTCCAATTTTAATTTATCTGTCTTATTTCGATTCTCCTCATCAGTTATTGTTACTGCATAAGCTATGCAACCCTTCCTAACAACTCTCTTAAGATGTAGAGTAGAAATCTGTCTTATGGTGGTTTTTCTACGGATCCCCTTTACACTTATTGGTTTTCCATCATTGTTTATACATGTAAAGGTTTTATCATAACAATTTAAAATCACCCTATGTTGTTCTAACCAATCCATACCGATCAGTAAATCATAAGAACCAAGAGGTAATACATTAAGCTTCACAACAGTTTCAAAATGATCCATAACTACTGCACATTCATTTACAAAACAAGTTACCTTTCTTTTAGCACCAGTGGCTAACTGAACTAACCAAGAATTCTCGAATTTTTCAACAAGTAACTTATATTTTTCTACCATTTTAGGTGCAATATAACTGAGACTAGCTCTTGGATCAACCAAAATAGTTATAGGGGTTTGATTCATCATACCTTCTACTTCCACCATGGAAGTTTGATATTTTGCTTGTCGATTCTCCAAGGATGCATTGATTCTGGGCATAGTCCTCGCTAATTCTCCAACAATCATCTCCTCCTGTATGGTATGAATATTGTTGATGGTATTTTTCTGATTAGGACAGACTGAAGCATAGTGTGGGCCATTACACTCCCAACACTTTATAGGTTCTTTGCGTTCAAAGTTCTTGGTATAATTACCATGGTTATTAGCAAATTCTTTACCCTTGGAATTATTCTTATTGCTTGGTGAATCATTCTTATTTCCTTGGAAATTCTTGTTAGGAAAATTTTTGGCCTTATTGTTCTTAGAATTTCTGTTGGACACAAATTCCTTCTTCTTTTGATCATACCGGTTATTATTCTTCTTGGCCTTCCAGTTGGCCATGCTTTCCTTCTTCCGATTATGTTCATATCAGAAGTTGGCTTTCCTCATAGCTTCTTCCAAGGTCTTTGGATTGTCATATTCAATCCTGTCCTTAATATGATAAGGTAGATAGCTGAGGAATTGTTGTACCTTTGGTTTCTCATCTACAAGGTATGGCACATACCTAAGAAGACTCAAAAAATTGCTATTTAGATCTTTCATTGTCATTGATCCTAATTTAAGCTCATAAAATTCTTTTTCTCTCTCTTCATAGTATTGCTCAGATAGAAATTTCTTTTTAAAGTACCTCTTGAAGGTACTCCAATTACATTCTTCTATTTTATTCCCTTAACTCTCTTCAAGTCCTGCCACTAAATGTCATCCTTTCCCGAGAGATTGTAGATAGCCATTCTAGCCTTTAATTGGTTAGAATAGTTATATATCTGGAAGTACTTCTTCATCCCAGATAACCAAGATTCCTCTTCCTCCCCCTTCTCAGTCTCTCCATTGAATGTTGGTATTTTTATCTTTTTGAATTCCCTAGAAATTTCCTCATAGGGTTTGTATTTCCTCTTTTTAGTGTAATGATTGTCATCACTACTATCACTAGTAGAATGCAAATTACGTTGTTCACCAAACACCTCTGAAGATGGACTGCTTTCATTTTTAGTATGTTTCATCTTTTTAAATTTACGTTGATGACTTGTATCTTTTGATTCAGTTCTTCTACCCCTACCCCCAGTTTGAAACCTTTCTATTAGAATCTAATTCAGCTCCTCATGAGCCCTCAGAATCCTTTCATTCTCTCGTTTTACATATTCCATTTCAGATTTTGGGTCTTTTACGGTTTGTAACAGTTCTGAGGAATTGGTAGTTAAATCTTCTGGTATAGGATCTCTTGGTAAGTTTTTTGGTTCCGTAAATGGAGATTCCTCCTCCGCATATTCCTCCAGCCTTTCCATACCTATTTGTTAAACTTAAGAAACAATTTCTCTGATTGAATAACATTTAAAAGAAAATACATCAACATAATAATTCAATTTACTATTTCATAAAAACTAGTTGGGCTTCATCAAGGCCTAATGTTTGAACCTTGTGCTTTGATACCACATGTCAAAACCCCAAATTTTCACAAAAATTTAAAATTTTGAGATAACATAAAAAGCTCAATCCACGATTTACTAATAGCTAATGGTTAGCAGAAAAATAAATAGTCCAATGATTAGTATTGCATATTTTCAAATTACGTTAACTAAGCAGTTTCCTTATTGTAACATAAATAAGGTTTTCTTGCGTATTGTTTTATTTTGGTTTATTGATGAGTGTTTTTTATGGCAAGTAGGTGGAATCTAACTTTGAATCCTAGGCTTACTTAGCATTTATGCTAACACAGAAAGATTACTAGTTCTTATAGGTTTACAGGTATGATCGAACAAGTAAACGTTTTAAATTCATAAAGTATCAAGAAGTGTTTCTATTTACAATTAAAATGCTTAGTAGATAAGTTGATAAATTCCGAGCAACTTCCATGAAGTAAAGTAGTTGTTTTCTCCAATTTTCCTTGTAACCAAAGTTCAAATAAATGGGTTCCTATCTTGATCAAACTTAGCGACAGTAAAGATACTTACTGTGACTCTAAACTTGAAATCTTTGTTACATAGTAACTTCTACTTTGATATTCATATCTTGCAATGTTATACTTATGGTACTATTGGTTTTTATACATGGAAGAGATTCGATCTATACTGATAGTAAAATTCTCATTAGGATATGAAATTCGGTTTCTAATTTAACCTACTTAGTATAGTAAGTATCAACCTATTACTCATATGTATAAATCATTTTCTCATTAACAGGTTATTAGCTTCCTCGTCAATGTTGTACTGCAAGTACTATTGTATCATACACATTATCGTATTATTTACTTGAGTATCAAGTTGATCGATACTTACGTTCTGTAGGGAAGCTTACAGCCTGTAGAGCTTCTTGTTATTATAAGTGTAAATAGTGTAAACACAATTGCATCGTTTCACATGGAAAATTGTTTTCCTTTGCTTTTTAAATCTAAGTCAATCCATGTTATTCCAATTGATTATGGACTTGAGTAGGATTATTCCATATAATTTTCATTATTACTATAATGCCTTTCTCAGATTAAGTTACTGTTTATAATAGCTTTCAAGGTAGATATTTCTATAATGATCATCATTTATCCTATGCTAAGTTCAAGTTATCTTGTATAAACAAAATATTAATACACCCATAAATAATCATGGTAAAATACTATCAATTTACATGCTGAAAATCAACTAGTGACAATGAAGATCTAAACCAAATTGAACATTGTAAAAGCATTTAATATATATTCTTTTACTATGCTATCCAACTCATTTCTATTTCATACATTATAACCATTCGAGTGTTGGTTTATAAGTAATGAGTTTGGATTAGTTATATGCATACTTATCATGGTCATGTAATTCTATAAGCCTACTTGTTATAAGTGTGGTTGATTTCAGGATTTACCAATGTTTATAATGGTTATCACCTTTTTGCTAGGTCAATGTTAACTTAACATTGTTATCCAAACGCCAATGATGAGCTATCAAACATTATGACATATATAATTTATGAGGTGATAAATAAAGGCATACATTATAGTTTTATGCGCTATTTTGATTGAAATCATATTTAAATGATTGGAATTATTTGAAACGCGGGTGACTAAAGAATTCGACCCACGCATGGCTTGATTTTCTTGTGGGCATGTGGTCATCTCCTGGCCATGTATTGAAGAATATAAAACTCTTACAACCCTAACACCTTGGCATTCTCCCTCCGTAGTTTATGCTGGCCTTTAGGTTGTTCTGCAAGCTTTTCATGGCGGCCGTGGGTTCTTTCCTGTTCTAGTTTGCTCCGGGTCTTGAGTTGATGTTGTTGTAGTTGTCAGTGCTTAGTCTTATTTCCATTTATTTGTAACTGTGGGTTTTATCATGTAAGAGTTTATTGGTTTCATTGCACTTGGCTTGCGGCCTGTCTATACTCCATTTTTCTCCTTCTGTGACCTATCACTATTGTGCGAAGCTGTGTCTTCATTGCCATTTGGTGTGCTCCTTCATGGTGGTAGGGTTTGGAAAAATCATGTGCATACTTGCTGTTGGTTACGGTCTCTCCACAAGACTGCTCGACATTCTTATATCAGGTAATTTATTAAGTGTTATTTTTAACATTCATCATGGTTGTTTTTGCAACAGGGTTTACATCATTTTAAGAGTATCGTGTATTGACACCTTGTATTGAAATCTCTTTGTAGGGACTTGAGACTACATTCGTCAACTATGAAGAAGAGTATACCAGTTGTCTTCAAAGACTGTGGCTTCAAACAAGTAAGCCATGTGGTCAATGTTTGGGTTCTTGCCCTACTTGTATCAGGGTTGTCAATTAGAGAAACCCTGAGCTTGGAAGCTCTTCTAGCTTCGTCATTAGCTATGTAGTCTCTTTTTAAAGGTTGTTGTTGTTTTTAACAAGTCTTCAAGCCCTCGCTAGTCGATGGGTAGACCCGACCATGAGCTAGGTGTTGTATTTGGTATAAATGTTTAGCCTTACGGCCTGTTAATGCCATACAATGGTTTTTCTACAAAGAGTTCTTTTGAGCTCAGACTCATTTGCAGTAAAGCTATTTTTGTGACTCTATGTACTTAGGGTTTTACCCTATTCGAATGTGAATAAAGAATTTACTATTTTATATATTTCTGTAATAGATTATTTGTAATGTTTTAAGACTGTCACTTAATCATAGTATAAGTTATTTTACTCGTTGGCTCTGGAATTACGAGTTAAGGTTTTCCTGAATGAAACCCTCATTCAAATAATTCTTTTTTTAAAAATAAGTTATGTTACTTGTTTAACTTGTTTTAAGTTAATGTTATTATAGGTATGTATTGTAATATCTTTTAATTGCATTTGTACATATGTGGCAATTTAAGTACTGCAACTAGTCTATAATAGTTCAATTCTTTATTGAATAATGGTCCAAATAATAGGATTATAGCTTAAATGTTTTTATTTAAAACAATAAATTTAATATAGGGTTTCGACCCTGTAGTTACTCTTGCAGGTATACACCTGTTATAGAACAGTTCTTTGCCTAGATAAATATATTTATTTTTATACTGGTTATTATCGTATTCTTGTTGTGTTTATCTACAGAAATGATGGAAAGAATTTACTAGAGTTATTTAAAAGATAAACATAGATTCTGAAATAAGTTTCTTCTTGATAAAATAAATACTTTTCATAATACTCTCATTGGTTAATAGTAATTGTTAGTCTTAGTTTATTTAATATTATTAGTAAATAAACTATATAATTAATAGTTTATTTTTTCACTGAATTGCATGTAAACAAAATAGTTTAACTGTGATTCTTCTACAACATTTGCAAGTAGTTACTAAATAAACGTAAAGGAATATATAAATAACATAACACAATTTATCCTCAAGCATATTTTAACTTAAATAAAAGAATAATCTACTGTATAAAAATACAACATCTTAATTACTAGGGTATTCTCTTATCATAATAAATCTTCTACTTGTACTATATGACTGCAATTTCTTTTCTAGTAAATTTATATGCATAGGCTTGTAAAAACAATAACATAGATAACTAGATTATTATTCCTTTTGATAAAAACTTACCTATTGAAATAAATTACTCTGCTATTATAAAATACAGAACCACATATATTCATTCCAGTCTCTTATCATTTTCTTCACCTACTTTAATACTCTGTCTGTGCTGGAGTATGGTTTGGTCCTTCCAGGCATGGAAAAACACAGATTAGAGTTATTTTCCTTCTATTTCAGATTCATTCCTTCAATAATCTAAAAGATTTCTAACTCTAACATTTTACAACCTAATATCTAACATTCATTTAACAGTCAGATTCACATTACTGTCTAACACAGTAGAACAAAAGAATGTGGAACCTGATTAGGATGGACAACAACAGCGTTAGGAGGCCATTCCTCCCTACCAAACTCCTGGAGAGCGCTCAAAACAATGCTTCCTCAGGACCCCCGAGCCTGGTCCTGGTCTTCTTGGCTGAGAACCGGTAGAGCATGCAAACAATAAACTAATCCAATGACTCAGTAAACACTTTGCACTCAACAGTAGGATCCTTCAACTGAAAAGCTGCACTAGATCACTTAGCAGTTAACCCCTCAAACTCTTTCCACAATTCCCTTCCATTGAATTTCTCTAAAGTACATTCACCTGAATCATCCCTTCTCTAGAATGAGTAGCCTTAACTCTCTTCAATGGGCATTTTTATAAAGATTGCCTAGGTCTTTTGGGTCAGTTGTCATTAATTGAGCCACCTGCTCTGATCCCACTTTCTTGGGGGATCATGACCCCAAATGTAGGGAGGTTACTACCTGCAATAGTTGGAAGTAATTTGAGGATGCTGCCACATTTCTGTTTTCTCTCCACCCAATCTCCTCCACCAATTTGACCAGTAAACACTCTTTTAACAGCGCTCCTAAGCTGTTGTCTCCACTTTTATTTATTTATAATTAAAATATTCAGGATTACATTAAATATCCTCGACTCTGCTGAGTCATCAATTACAACTTAGCATAAAATTTAACATATTGTCTTTAAATAAAATCAAATAAGATAATATTGTTTTTTTGCAAAATTGGGGCATGTGACAACGGCTCTTTGGCTGCAAAGGGAGCGGAGCTTCGCTCCCTTCTCCCTTCACCGCCTCCCTCCGCCCCATCCTCATGCAGGTTGTGTCGATATCCCTACCCCTCCATTCGGTTGAGTGGACCAAACTTGCTGACCCACAAGTTATCCATATTGTAAACCATCTGAAACGACCCACTAAATAGTCAGTACCTCGAGTTTCACAAGCAAATTCTAGTTCGGGATGGAGGGAGCTTTGCTCGCTTGGTAGCCAAAGAGCTACCCTTGGTGGTGGCGAGATTCTCAGAATCGCGCCACCACCGAGGGGCAGCTCTTTGGCTGCCAAGGGAGCTGAGCTCCACCCCCTCCTCCCTTCCTCGCCTCCCTCCACCCGCATCCTCAAGCAGGTTGTATCGATATCCCTACCATGCCATTCGGTTGAGTGGATCAAACCCGCTGAGCCCTAAGTTATCCATATTGCAAACCATCCGAAACGATCCACTAACTAGTTGGTACCTCAAGTTTCACAAGCAATTTCTAGTCCGTGGGGGTGGAGGGAGGTGGGGAAGGGAGGAGGGAGCGGAGCTCCGCTCCCTTGGAAGCTAAAGAGTTGCCCCTCAATGATGGCATGATTTCTAAATCGCTCCACCACTGAGGGGCAGCTCTTTTGTTTCCAAGGGAGCAGAGCTCCGCTCCCTCCTCCCTTCCCCCCCTCCCTCCACCCCCATCCTCATGTAGGTTGTATCGATATCCCTACCTAGCCATTTGGTTGAGTGAATCAAACCTGCTGAGCCCCAAGTTATCCATATTGCAAACCATCTGAAACGACCCACTAACCAATTAGTACCTCGAGTTTCACTAGTAATTTCTAGTCATGTGGGGGTGGAGGGAAGCAGGGAAGGGAGGAGGGAGCAGAGCTCCGCTCCCTTGGAAGCCAAAGAGTCGCCCCATAGTGGTGGTGCGATTCTGAGATTCTCCTGCCACCATTAAGGGGCGAGTCTTTGGTTTCCAAAGGAGCAGAGCTGCGCTCCCTCCTCCCTTCCCCGCCTCCCTCCACCCCCATCCTCATGCAGGTTGTATCGATATCACTACCCCACCATTTGGTTGAGTGGATCAAACCTGTTGAGCCCCGAGTTATCCATATTGCAAACAATCCGAAACGACCCACTAACCCTTTAGTCTAGGAGATATCGGAGTTACCCACTCACCACAGCGAGTTTATGCATCGACTCCGCCGTCCCAACCAACACAACGTATGCGCGTTGAGCATGGCCTAAACTCCCACTATTGTTATCCTGGAGGTGAATTGACACTTCAAGGAGTGTTGAAAGAATGCAACTGTAGTTAAGAGGCACTTGTATACCTCTAAATCTTCGTACAATCTCTATTGAGAAGAAATTATCTCGGATGTGCATTCTGATGGACTTAGGTAGGGTTTTAGAACCTGTTGCGACTGGTACTGTGAAAGGTGGTTACAAACTATGGTTTTTATTAGTAGTCATTGCCTATGTAGGTTTAGAATCATCTATATCGAATTTAATAAAGCTCTTGAGTTAACTCTCCCAAATCTAATCATGGTTGTCCACTAAAACCGTAGAGATTCTTATTAGAGAGGTTGGGTTGAAAGATTCAATGGATGGATGGAGGCTGCAGACTCAAACCGATAAAGCAGGAAAACTTTTTATTTGATGGGAGCACCCTTAATTGAACCAGGTGAAACTTGGAAGAATTTTTTAACCTTACCCTTAAGGTTGGAGAGTAGCGCCTTCATTCCAAACATTGGACTATAAGTCTATAAGTCTTTTACATTTTGGACAACCAAAGCGTCTACCGGTGTCCTGGTCTCCCAAATCGTAAACCTTTCTTTCTGCAAGGTTTGGGACACCTTGCATCTGCATATTCTCATAATTGTGTGAACCATGCTTTCGGCAACGTATGGGAAGGGAATGATCTCTGTGGTAAGAAAGGTCCACACTTAAGCTGCTCATAACTTGCAAGAAGACTCCACAAAATAACTCTGGTGAGTTTATTTGAAGACTAAAAACATTCATGGAATATTGTAAAATCTTTAAAAAGGTTTAACGGATATACATTTGGGTTACCAAAGATTAAAACTACAAAACATATATATTTTTTATTATTATTATCCAAACTATAAACTTGGTTGGGATTTAAGTCAAAAGTTTAGTGAGTTGTTTAAATGTTATCGGTTGTCATAGTTTGTTTGACCTTTGTGTATTTGGTGTACGAAGAAGAAACTTGTGGTCAAATTTATATGAAACACCTATTGTATCTAATTTAAGAGTGGTAGTCCAACTACTCTATCCATCATTTAGTTAAAGAACTACTCTATCCATCATTTAGTTAAAGTCGTTGCTTTCTAAAATTAGTTGCGGCCACACATTCCGCAAATCCTTTTACAATTATAAATAAATGACAAGGTAACATTTGCTAAAATGTATATATGGGTAACCTGCATTCTTAAGCTACGTAGATTATATATTTATTTATTCCATTAGTTAATGTCTTTCATCATGGAAAGTATATTGTAATTGTACTCCACAAACATATTTATTTTCAATGTTATATATTATTTTTAAGTATTGTAGATTCATTATTTTTTTTTAAAAAGAGATGTTGATAAACTTAGTTAACATTTATATTTTTTATATAATTTAAGTTTATAGAATAAAAAAAATAAAATTATAGTTTTCGTTCATTAGATTTTTTTAGTCTGACGTTAATTATTTAAATGAAGACATTTTAAAAAAATTAAATATGTTTTTATTACTTGTATATGATGTTAATAATATTACTTGTATATGATATTAATAATAGGTTGTTCTTTTTACAAATATAATGGGATGATTATGTATTTTCCAATAAACTATATGAGTGTTCCGAAAATAAAAACATAATGAGCATGCGTTTGTTTAGTAAATAATTATTATGTGTTGACAAATTTACCGCTAGAAAGTACGAACTTGGTCTAATTAGAATAGAAAATTGTATAGTTAAGGGTTAGATATACAAAATTAAAATTGATGGATTAATTCCGTTACTTTTATTAGTGGATAAATAGGCATCTTAAAATTGTTCAAATATTTATATAGTTAGATATGGGATGGAAAATGAGTTGGAGAGTATAGGTTTATATGAGTTGGATTCACTATATGTTCATATGCATATATTGAATAAAAACAAACAAACAAAAACTTAGAGTGTATGGTTGAAAGTGTAAATATGTAATAGAAATGAGTTGGAAAAATATAATTTAATATTTGTAGTTGAAATTGAAATGGTGAACTAAGGTTTGGAATTCAGTGGTAATAGTGTAAATATATTGTATTCAAATAGTGAATGATTAAAAAAAAGGTTAATGTTTATGAGTAAGGGTATGGATATTTAAAAGTAACTTTGCACTCTTGCTAGAATTAATTGTCACATCTTTATTATGCAACTCATTACAATCAAGTTTTTATACTTGAAGAACAAAGAAATTGGAATTTTACATAAATTGCGGACTCATGAATTAGTTATTAAATACTTTGATACTAAGATATATGTAGATTTACATTGATTTGATAGGATTACACAAAGAAATTTGGTAGGATTATACCCATAAACCGAAGTAAGAAGGCTAATGTTAAGCTTAAGTAAAAAGTTCTCCTTAGAAAGTCAATTATATATATATATATATATATATATATATATATATATATCTTTGAAAATATTTTTGTGATGTGTTAAGAGATATTGTATATATTCAAATATATTCTCATTTAGTGGAATATGATTTTATAGAAGTTGTCGTTAATGAAGAACATTGATACACAGTATTTTGTTCCCATAGTAAATTACCTCCCTCAAATTGAGAAATAACGAGGTAAGATATAAATGAAGTAATATAAGCATATGGGTAATTACCTCATGTTACAATTATTATGTTATATAATTGATATTTAAGTTGTATAAATTCAATACAAAATTTGAAGTATTTTATTTTTCTATTAAGTTAAATTATTTAATTATTATTTTGGTTGTATCATCAATTATTAGGCCGGCTTGATATTGTTGATTAGTTTCATGTCTTGAAGAAAATGTTAAATTTGACAACTTTTTGTTCAGATATATTAGTAATGTTTGACTTTCAAACTTTATTTTAGAAACAAAATTTCTATATATAATGTTTTTAGTATGTTATTTACAAATACCTTGTATAGTTTTTCTTGAATTTATGTGAATCATCACTTTTTGGAAAATAATATAAAATAGTATCATTTTTATACAAAATATCTCTGAAAATCCATTGAAAATGGTTTTCAATGTTTTTTTTCTAGAATTTTTTACAAATTTGTCAATAAAATTTTCTTATTTTGTCTATAAAAATGTCTTATTCTAAAGAAAAAATGCAAAATGTATATGTTTTTCATTATAACTTGCTTCTAAATGTATGTTATTTTGTTAAATTTCTAAAAAACACAATTGAAAATATAAATTAAAATTACTTTACAACAAAGATGATTCAAAGGCCCAAAAAAATGCCTCAAAATGAAAATGTGTGATACTGGTATCAACCTTTTTGAAACGGAGGTAATAATAGCTACTAAATTCAGAAGAGAGAAAAACGAGAACTATGCTGAGTTCTCGTTTCATAGTATAAGTGGTTTTGATTGTAATCAAGAATATTGTATTCTTCCATTACCATAAATGAAGATCAAAATTACATGTCTTCTTGTGTCTCTCTTGATGTGATGATTATGCTTATGACTCATAGTTGATTTAGCTGATGCATTTGATTATGTAATTGATGACATAATGATTGTTATGCTTTGATTGATTAATAGAAGGTAAAAATATTTTAAATTGCTCACACACTGATTAAACCCCCCCCTTAGTTTCGCCATTGTGTCCAATAGTTAGGTGCCGCTCTCTTATGCTTATGATGTTGGCACACTCCACTACTGATTAGTAATGGGAATCACATTAGTTTCCCCTTGTTGTATTATGTTGAGTCTTTAGTGCAGAGACCTTGAGGAATTAGGTGGTTTTCCATTTTTTGCGACAATTTTGTTATGCTTTAGATAAATGTCATGCAGTCATTGATGGAAGGTCCAACTTTCCTTTTGGTTCAAATATTTTGTTTATTTTTTGAGAGGTCCTTGGCCATTAGGCCATCATTTGAGCACCTACTTGCTAGGATGACGACCGAGGTGCATATGCACATGTGGGGGAGATGATTCCCAAAAGGGGTAAAGCTAAGTTCCCAACTAGGATCATCTTAGATGTGCTGGAGATGTTGGCCAATGAGGATGATGTGAGGACCCTGCAGCAAACAAGTAATCAAAATACACGATATAGCAGCAGAACTCAAAATCACTTTTATATTAATCGCAGGCCACTTCGAGGGGGCAACCTCCTTTGAGCAAGCTCAATACAAAATAACTTCATGGTGCTTTCCTTGGCCTCAACACACACTTATATACTAAAAATAGGCGCCAATACTATGGGTCAAAACCATGGGCCAATATAAACTATGGGCGCCAATACTATGGGTAAAAACCATGGGCCAATATAAACTATGGATCAACAAATACTACAGGTGGCTTACAAAGCATATGCGCCTCACAACAATAACACAAACTATGGATCAACAATTACTATGGGACGACTTATAAAGCATATGCGTCCAACAACAATATACTAACATAGTAAAGAGAAGGATTGACATGAGTTCCTAACATCTCCTCCCCCTTAGAAAAAGCTTTGTCCTCAAAGCTTTAGATGTGGAAATTGTCGCTGAATCTGAAGGAGTGGTTCCCACGTAGCATCCTCAGGCTGCATTTCGTGCCATTGAATTAAGACCTCTGTGATAGAGCGAGAGCGAAGCTGACGAGTGTGCTTATTGAGGTGAAGGTTTTCGCGCAAAATGCGAAGAACCTCATCGTGGTTTCGAAGGACCGCGTCAACTTCCTGAACTGGAGAACTGCTAGGGGTGTAAGGAAGAAGAATTGGTGGTGCCTGACCATAAACTACTTCATATGGAGTCATTTTAGAGGCAGTGGGGTAAGAGGTATTGTACCACCATTCAGCGAGAGGGAGCCACTTTTCCCACTGATGTTGTTGCTCAGAGGAGAAGCAACGAAGATAAGTTTCCAAGCATTTATTGATAATTTCAGTCTGACCATCCATTTGGGGGTGATAACCTAAACTCATCTTCAGTTTGGTGCCAGTGTGGTGAAAGAGTTCTGTCCAAAAATGACTAGTGAAAGTCGCATCACAATTCGAGACAATGGAAGAACGCATTCCATGAAGACGAAAGATCTGGTCCAGGAAAATTTGAGCAACGGAAGAGGCTGTATAGGGATGGCTGAGAGCACAAAAATGACTATATTTGGAGAGGCGATCAACCACAACCAAAATCATAGTCTTCCCTCCAGATTTAGGGAGCCCGTCAATGAAATCCATAGAAATATCTGTCCATATCCGGGAAGGTATGGCAAGGGCTCGAGCAATCTCGGAAGGGGTGTTGTTTCACCCTTATGGCGCTGGTTGGTATCACATTCAGCCACCATCTGTTGAATTGTCCTTTTCATGCCCTGCCAAAAGAAGTTGCGTTGTGCCCGTTCATACGTTTTGAGAAAACCAGAGTGCCCCGTTGATGGAGAAGCATGGAGTTCATAGAAGATAGCTTGTTGAAGAGCTGTGTTCTGGGGAAGCACCAGACGACCCTTGTATCTCAGTGAAGCACCATCCCAAGAGTAATGTGGGACAGCAGAAGGGTTGTTGTCCAAGCGTTGGATGATGTGGGATAATGAAGAGTGATTGACATAACCCTGTTGAACCGATTGCAACCAATTTGTAACAGGCATAGAAATAGCGGAAAGAGAACCTTGGTCATCAAATGTGCGAGAAAGGGCATCCACAACAATATTGTCCTTACCCTTCTTATAAGTGACCTCATAGTCATAACCCATGAGTTTGCTAACCCATTTTTGTTGTGCTGGGGAGGATACACACTGTTCTAGGAAATATTTCAGACTATGGTGATCAGTCTTGATGCAAAAATGATTCCCTAAGAGGTAGGGTCGCCACTTTTGTACTGCATGCAAAATGGCCATCATTTCCTTCTCATATGTAGAGGCAGCTAAATGCTTACCGGAAAGGGATTTGCTGGTGAACGCAATGGGGTGTTCATCTTAAAGGGGAACAACACCAAGTCCATTGCCGTAAGCATCACTCTCAATAGTGAAGGGCTTGGAAAAATTGGGCATAGCTAGAACAAGTGTAGTACACATAGCTTGTTGCAGCTTGTCAAATGCACACTCAGTAACATGTGTCCATGTAAAAGCATCCTTTTTCAACAGAGCAGTTAATGGAGCTGCAAGCTTCCCATAATCCTTGACAAACTTGCGGTAGTAGCCCGTCAACCCCAAAAAACCATGAAGGCTCTTGAGTGTCTTAGGAGGTGGCCAATTGTTCATGGCAGTGATTTTGGCAGGATCCACACTAACCCCTTGTGCTGATATAATGTGCCTGAGATACTTAACTTCCTTTTGGCCAAAAAAACATTTAGAATTTTTGGCATGGAGATGATGATCAGAGAAAAGTTGCATTACAAGAGCCAGATGCTGGAGATGTTCAGCCCATGTTTTACTGTAGATGAGGATATCATCAAAAAATACCAGAATGAATTTCCGCAAACAGGGCCTGATGTTGGGAGGAATGCTGCCAGGAAGGAGCTGAATATGAAGGTCCTCTGGTCGTGAAGGTGGAAGTCCCACTGGTTCAGCAAAAACACCTGTATATCGATCCAGAATTTGTTGGAGATCCAAAGGAGTAGTGGGAGTCGCTGATGGTTGCATTTGAATGGAATGGAGCTGAGCGATGACACCATGGGAACTCTTCTTAAGGAGTTTTTCCATGCGATGTGAACTGATGATGCTGAGAGACCCTAGTTGTAATCCTTTCAATGTGTGTTTGTGTCCATCGAGGGAGAACTGCATCCAAAGTTCAGCAAAATCCCATAATATGGGGCCAAGTGTGCACAGCCATTGAGCGCCCAAAACCACATCACATCCTCCTAAGGTTAAGGAAAACATGTCAGAGTGGAGGTTATAATCTCCCATAGAGATACGCACATTATGACACTTCCCTTTGTAAGGTAAGGTGCCCCCATTGGAAACCATGACTTCAAAGTTGGAGCAAGGATGGATGAAACAATCAGCTTGTTTGGCGATCCGAGGGTCAATGAAATTATGAGTGCTGCTAGAATCAATGAGTATTGTAAGAGGAAGCTTCTTGAAGTAACCGCATACCCGCATTGTTTGGGGGGCAGTGACTCCAGCTAAAGCATGGAGGGATATCTTGGGCTGGTCATCCTGAGATGGAGGGTCAGTAGGCGGCTCCTGAGTGTCAACCGGAGCATCCATTACATCGGAAACTTCTTCACCAATTTCAGAGGCAGGTGGAGAATCCACATCCAAGAGATAGATCTTTTGTTGAACACATCAATGTCCCCAACTGAATTTCTCATCACAATTATAACAAAGCCCTTTTTCTCTGCGTGCCTGCATCTCTGTTTTAGACAAATGCTGGATTGGAGGTGAGCGAGGAGCTGGCGGAATGGGAGGTCGTTGAGAACCCATATTTCAGAAGGGCACAAAAGAGGATTTGGAGCGCTGTTGGGCTACCATCTTGTCTTCTGCCAACTTAGCCAACCCCCGGGCTTCCATCATTGTGTTGGGACTGAACATTTTGACCTCAGAGCGAATTGCATCCTTTAGACCACTGATAAAACAACTCCGGTAGAAGTCATCAGGTAATCCTTCAGTGTGATTAGCTAGTTTCTCAAATTTAGTTTGATACTCTTTCACAGTGCCAGTTTGGCGAAGTTTAGTGAGAGCTTCTGTGAAGTCATCAAAAGCACTAGGACCAAATCAGTGCAAAAGGAGCTGGCAAAAATCAGACCATTTTGGCTCTTCATGAGCCTTGATGTACCAACGATACCATTGAAGAGCTTCCTGTTCCAAATGAAAGGAGGCAATTGGAACTTGGTGGACATCAAAAGTATTATGAAGGCTGAAATACTATTCTGCACGATAGATCCAGCCAGTCGGATCAGTACCATTGAAGCGAGGAAAATCTAGCTTCGGACCGCGAAAATTGTTGGAAGAAGAGAACCCATTGGTTGATGAAGACTCGAACTGTCGTCTAGTGTTCCTAGCTGAATGCTCAAGATGGAGACCGAGAAATTTGTCATCTAGTTCCTGGAGTTTGGCTTGGACGGCTGCAAGTGCTTCCTCCATGATTTTTGCTCCTGTGCGGGTGACAACCATAAGTAGGATATTTTTTTATTTTTTTTTTCAGGAAGGGATCTGCAACGGCGCGGAAGTGATCAGAAACAGTGGAATCTGCAATGGTGCAGAAGTGATTGGCAACAGATGGATCTGCAACGGCGCGGAACTGACCAGCAACAGTTCTAGACAGAGGAAATCTGCAATTGTGCAACTGAAAATAGATATGGACCCCAAGTATGTGCGGCTTCCTATCGGTTCAAGGGATTCACTTAGCCACCAATGCTGTCTGATGGCTTGCGTATTGGGGCAGTACCCCTCACTCCACGGCTCAAGTAAAACTGATAACCGCTTGGCCACAAACAACAGCTCTTGGTTTACCTCACGGGTGGGAACTAGTCAAATAGGTAGGGGTCGTTGCCCTTTTCGCTGGTAGGTCCTCTCAATGGGATAACTACTTCGGGTTTCCTGTGGTACTCCTCACAATGAGTTTTAGGTCTTATTCCCAAGTACTTCCCACAGTTAAGCAGATAGGGATTATTCCCAGATCCGAACCTGCAACAGAAAAAAAAAAATTTGGGCAGAAATTCCACCCAATGTTCAAAAACCTGAGCTATATTGCTCAGAATCGCTATTATAGCATGTTTCCGGAACTGGAACAACCACTCTGCTTCTACTCATGAAATCGGAATAGAAATCTGGGTGCTCGGTCAAAAGATTTTCTCTCTGCAATTTCCGCGGCCGTCACCGAAATTCTAAAAAATTGCTGATTTTAAATCCGCGATATCTCCACTTTTAGAACTCCAAATGAGATGATTTTTTTTTAAACTACATATTTTTGAAAGAGGAATTCAGATATGCAATCTGTTTCTTCTGATTTTCTGCAAAAATTTTCAAAAATTGATCTGAAAGTCGTCGCCCAATTTTTCCCTCTTTCTTTTTTTGGAAAAAAAAAAAAATTTCCCACTTGTGCCAAGGAAAGTGCTCTGATACCAGATGTGAGGAACCTACAGGAAACAAGTAATCAAAATACACGATATAGCAGCAGAACTCAAAATCACTTTTATATTAATCGCAAGCCACTTCGAGGGGGCAACCTCCTTTGAGCAAGCTCAATACAAAATAACTTCACGGTGCTTTCCTTGGCCTCAACACACATTTATATACTAAAAATAGGCACCAATACTATGGATCAAAACCATGGGCCAATATAAACTATGGTTGCCAATACTATGGGTCAAAACCATGGGCCAATATAAACTATGGATCAACAAATACTACAGGCAGCTTACAAAGCATATGCGCCTCACAACAATAACACAAACTATGGATCAACAATTACTATGGGATGACTTACAAAGCATATGCGTCCAACAAAAATATACTAACATAGTAAAGAGAAGGATTGACATGGGCTCCTAACAGATGACCATGCACTTGACATGGTTCCATATCCATGTTCTTTCTTATACTAGATAGGGTGCCTAGAAATATTCTTCACACCAGATGACTCACTTGATGAGAGAGGTAATATTAATGTTATGTTTAAATTACTATAGTTGTAGACATCGGGTCACCTCCTGTCACTCATGATGATGAGGATATAGAGGAGCAAGATCAGGCCGACCCATAGCTGGCCGATAGACATTTTAGCCACTGTCCACATAGGCCGCATGACAGGTATATTGTGGATGTGGCAAACAAGTTGGAAAAATTGATCGAAAATGTAGGTGTTTAGCCCATGCAGCCGCATGACATTTCTGAGGACCCCGAGCTTGCAGAGATCTATAGGATTATTTCTTGTCATATGAGGTTATTGATGAAACATGTTTTCGGTGCATGCTTTCAGTTGGCTACCTACACTGCACCTCCTCTTTAGCTTCCGCCTCTACCCCCTCCACCTTCGACATCTCATCCACCTCCTCATCCTCTGTCCTCGACGTCTCATCCACCTCCTCCTCCACATCTATCATCATCTAGTCCTTTTCACCTACTCGAAATTCCTTCTGATCCTACATCATCATCTCCTCTACTCATGCTCGACTGACACTTTGATCCTACTCATCATCTTGACCATCCACCATTTCCTACTTCATTTGTTTTTATTTTAGATATGCTCAAAGAGGGTCGTACACCTTGTCTTGATGGATCTATCGCTCCTACTCTCATATCTCTTATTCTTTTTGGTATAGGTACTAATGCCTTTTCCTTCCATGGAAGGTGTGCTGATATTGCATCTGGATCTATTACTGGAGATGATGACGCATGTAGCTCTGGTCAGAGTTGATGATGCCTTTGCTGGAGAAGATGGAGCAGATATGTCATAGTAGTTATTGCACTGGATGTTAGAAAATAGGACCGTAGAGAAATAATAGATATACAGTTAAATCAATAAACAAGATGCAAAACACATTAAAACATTACAGAGAGACACAAATATAACATGGTTCACCCAAACGATGGGCTACGTCCACAAAAAAAAAATTCAATCCTTTTATTACAGTCCTGAAAGATGAAGGGATACACCCTGCAGCAAAACCACTGCACTTCCTCTTCACGCTCTCACAGTCTCTCTTTCAATACAATACACTACCATACATAGTCGTGTTACAATGCTTTCTTTTATAGGGGAAATACCATGGGAAAATACTATGGTTAACCCAATACAATGGGTCCGCAAAACTGTTGGCCAACACACATCCCAAAAAAAAATTCGGGGGCTCCGCCCTCGAACCCCCAAACCCCAAGGTAGGGGGGATGAGTGTACAGTATACCTAGGGTACAAACACAACTAAATAATATCTCTAGATCTGGAAGATTAGGCTCCACAACCAACACTGGATATATATTATATTTGACATATTGTATAATTAATTTCATGATTATATATATATATATATATATATATTCATTTTTCGTGTTTATGTTGATGTTGATTTTTATATTGATGTTTAATTATTTATGTGGTGAAAATGATAATCATGGAACATTAATTAATTATGTTTACATTTACTATTAGTTATGTGTTAGATGATGTTTAAATCTATTAATTGTATATGTTACATGAATATGTGATGTAATGTTTATGATGGTATGTTCACGCTTATTTTCGGTTTTATGTTAATGATAGTATGATGGTATGTATAATGGTGTCTATTTGTATATTGTTGGGTGCTGACAATGATTATAATAATGGTATTTTTATGTTTATGTTGTGAAAATGATGATTATGCATGTATGTTTTTGTTAGGTGTTGAAAATGATGATGATCATATTCTTATGTACTAAAAGAGCTTTCTAATATTAAAAATCATGTGGGTCTTTAAATCATTAAGCATTAATCTATTCGACAAAAACATCGCAATTTGCATTGTAAATTATGGATGAATTTGTGGCGACTCTATGTGTTAGTGCCAGAAATTGTTTTCAGACTACTAGAAGAACAAGCTAACACAATCTCAAAAGTAAAAGTAAATAAAATAGGGTTTAGGGTTTTGGTCTGAATATTTATACACAAGAAGGTAATGAACATAAACAAGCCAATTCCATAACTAAATCATGAACAATTTTAAGACCTAGGGATCAAACACTATGACTAAACCATATACATTACACAAGAAATATTGTTTTCATCCACAAAACCACAAGCACTTGCATGAATAAGACTTTACACAAGAAATGAAATTGCAGAATGAGTAACCAAACAGATTAGAAATGAAAATAGTATAAGAGTAAAATAGGGTTTATCAGCATATATATGATCAATTACAGTCTTAAACTTACATAAGAGTACACTAGGCTTAGCTTGAAATATATGAGCTTTAAAAAGCCTCTCCTTGAACTAAACTTCGAACCTCTGCACTATATGCCTCTCCCCCTTATATAATTACAAAGAAATCATAAGAAGGAGTTCCATATTCACTTCTTTAGGTTGAATTCAAAACTACTTAGTAGTTACATTAACCAAATTTCAACTAATTGACTAAAAATAGCAAAATCAGATTCCTGGGTAAATTTGGCGAATTTCTGAAAAATGGGTCTCAAAGAAGCCTCCATATCTCTCGATCTGGGACACCTGTGCAAAACCTGAGAGAGGTTTTTGTGAATGAGTCCGTGATGGACAAAAAAATCCCTTTGTTTTTAAAATTTTTTCTCCTATCCATCGGAATATGCCCCGCAAGATGAAGACTAAAACAGGAAAATATTAAATGTTTTTTAAACCCTGAAAAATAGGCCGTAAAGATTAAATCACATATTTCAAACCTTGTCAGATGTTGAAATACTGAGAGAGGTTTTTTGAATGGGTCTATTATGAACAAAAACCTCTTTTTGTTTTCTAAAACTCATCTCCATCAGCTCGTAATCCACGCTCAATTTCAATGACCAAAACAGGAAAAAACATAGCATAATTATGCATTTTATTTTTTTATTTCAAGGGCTTCTTTTGCTACTAGATTTGGGTCTCAAATTTACTTCTTCTACCTATACATGAATTTTCTTTTGAAGCTTAACATTTGAATTTTCCAAACTATCATCTTTTAATTCAGTAGTAACTAGTACTTTAGCTGTGCTTTCTTCTACACCTATAGAATTCTGTTTTTTTTCCCTCTTTTAAATCTTACTATTCCTCCTGAATTGAAACATCTCTCTGCTACTTTTCATCATTTTCCAAAGTTTGTTCTTGATCATCATCAAGTGTTTCTCTTACATGTTCATACACAGGTTCTTTTTCTCTTGCTATGCCTGTAGTTTATGATATTAGCTCCTCAATGCAGACCACAATTCCCCTGTTCATGTACCTGTCATGATGATGGATGAGTTCATGAATATGCGTTGTTATATTTTGGAAAGATGTCTAAAATATTATGATATTGTCATCTGCAGCAGCCACGATTTCTAACCACCTCTTTTAATAACTCAAACCAAATGGAATCATGATAGGTCAAACCATGATCCTCCTTAATAATCTCTGCATCCTCTCATACACTTGCCATGCTCATCACTGGGTTATAAACACGTATCATTTTTTCCTCTTCGGTGTCCAACAACTTCCACTAATTTCGATTTCAAACAGCCACACTTCTCTGCCATGATTTTTAATAATTCAAGATTCTTGTAGCACTTTTGTTCACTGACCTTCACTCTTGCGCTACACGAATCCCCTTTTTGCATATTTTTTAACCATAACTTAAAAATGAAGTTTAGTCATAAAATTTAACTTTGGAATAAAGGTAATTATAAGATTTTCAGACCTTTAGAGATATATATAATTACTAATAAGCCCAAAAAATTTAAAAAACCAATAAAATGAAATAAATCCAAATCATTTAAAATATAAAATCAAACAAAAATGTATTTATTTCTAAAAATCCTCAAAATCAACTCAAAATGTAAAATCATAGAAAATCAATGTTTGAGAAATAGGGAAAATAAACTAAGAACAAGATCTAGTTATAACATCTAGCTTCTGATGCAGGATGAAATCCTCCTTGTGAGGTTTCAAGAACCTGTAGATCAGTGCCTTCTGCCATCTATGAAATGCTCCTTGAGAGGTTTCAAGAACTTGTAAATCAGTGCCTTCTACCATCTAAACTGAACTTATCTATTACTCTGCAAATTTTCCATTGGGCTATGGAGTCTTATCTATCTCATTCCCAGCCTACCATTCACTACTAACCAAGGGTTGCAACTTGTTTTTTCAATCAAAATATGAACCTATACTTATGAAATGACAAAATAATGCTACAAACCAGCATACTGAAAATAATCTACATGCTTGTATGGTGAGCTTATTCTAATATTTACTCCTACTTCTAATCAGAAGAAACAACCCAATCAAGTGTAATCATACTTCCAGTGAACACAAGAAACCATTTGACCTAGAATCATAATTCCATGCATTCTATTGTTTGAGAAGACCCACAAAACATGTGATAAATGCAATAAAAAGTCTGTAGATAGCTGATACTTATAGTTGGAAATAGGAAGTATGCCAAAAGTTGGAGCATTAGAAACCTTTGAAAAATACAAATCCATCCAAGAAGCCACAGGATCATGAAAATTATGCAAAATTAATCCTTCATGTTGTTCAAAAAGAATGGACTGCAAATGGGTGTCCTCAATTCTCAATACTCCATGAGATAATGCAATATGAGAAAAATATATAAAATATTCGACTCTATTGAGCTCATCCTGTTTTATATCTTCCACTAACCCAAGCTGACTGATTCCTAAAGAGTGTTGCTTAACTAAAAATGACTGAAAAAATGGTTGCAGTATTTCTTTATATCCATAAAAAATTGGCATATTTTCATAATGGTTTTGAGTAGCAAAGTTATCACGGCCATGGATATTAGACACATATAATATTACATTCAATGTATCTACAGTCTGTCTGCTATCAATTTGAGAGTGAAAGCTTTCAGAACTTTTTCTTGTTCAGTAAAAAGATTGGAATATAATTCACCTACAATCGATTTCTGCTGATCATGAAATTTCTGATTTAAAACTTCAATGTATTCATTATATTCATCATAAAGTGAAACATTCTCTTCCTCTACATTGCTGTTCTTTTTAAAGTTTGGCTCAAGAATGGAGACCAAGGGCTCTCCAAATTGATTCTTGACCTTTAAATAAAACCCATGACCAAAACTTGAACAAACAAAATTCTGAAAGTGACCATAAGTCAAGAATGGAAGCTTATTTCTTATATCAATAGTAAGAGGTTGAAGAGCAGCGGCTTCTTCTTCATAACATGATAATCTCATAGCAGGAGCTAGGAAATTTCTACTATAATCCACTGAAAGTATATTATCATCTAAAAAGTCAACAAACTGATATGAAGAATCAACAGAGGTGTCATTTATATCCTTGTTCATATGAAAATCTGAAAATGATGAAGAAAACTGTCTTAAATCTGAATGGTACCTATTTTCTTCTTGTTGTTCATAAGCTTGTATATCTTCAACATGAGCTTGATCTCAAAGCATTTTGCAAGTTTTGATGTTCTCGTCCACTCCTTTTGCATCCTCAAACAATTGTCTTAAAGATGATGATTTCTTTTCTAACAGGAAAAAGACAAGATATGAATGTTGAGCCATAACATAATATACCATAGCAAGTTTTTCCAAAGGTCTGATCTCCATGGGCATATTGATATAAAAAATTTGAAACCTCCAATTAAATTTAGTAATTGGCTCATCATTCTCCCTTTTCAAACTGTAAAAATAGGAAAGAAATTGATCATAAGATTTATTCTTACCCCGATACTTCAAAAAGACACCATGTAACTCTTCCCACGATCCAATTGAATCATCTTTTAAATTTCGGAACCAAAACCCAGCATCTCCAGCAAATGATTTCGAAAATAACCTCATGAAAACATTCTCATGCATGATTTCAAAATTATCAATGAAATTATGAAAAGATCCTAAATGCTTCTCTGCTGTAATATGGTCTTTTCCAGTAAAATGGGGAAGATATTCAACAAAGTAGGAAGGGTAAGGATGTAAGAAAGATGGAATCCTAAGAGGTTTAAACATCTTTTGTATGAGTCTAGACTGAAAATATGTGAGTTGAAAATGAGGCTCAACAAACTGTTCACAAGTTTCGACAGTGATGGTAGAAGGTAATGGATCAGCTTTATTCTCTACAAGATGACCATAATAATCAGGTTAAAGAGATATGGGTATATGTGTATCATGTTGCACATGTATTTCAAATGAAGGAATAGGATCAACATCAATAAAACAAGAAGAACGCAGACTTTCTTCTTCCAAAGAGGGATATGTACCTGAAGTTTTATGATCATCGGAATAGACAAAACAAAAAATAATTCTTTTGACATGCAATGGAAAATACAGGAAAGAACTGATGAATAAGAACAAAACCACATGGAGGAAAGTAACAAGCTGATACCCAGTCTTTCTATTTGGCTTCTTCAATTTTCTGTCCACAAAATGCTCCTTGCAGTGGAATCTTTAATCGTGGAGTCGGCAGGAAGATGATTGTAGCCTATCTCTCTGTCCTTCTTTTGTCTTCCATCAAGAGTCAGATCTGTGTCATTGTGGTTCTTCCCAGGAAAGATAATCTTGATTTCCATCCTTGGCAACGACGCCAAAGATGTTAGTGCCAAAAATTGTTCTCACACTACTAGAAGAACAAGCTAACACAATCTCAAAAGTAAAAGTAAATAAAATAGGTTTTAGGGTTTTGGTCTGAATATTTATACACAATAAGGTAATGAACAAAAAAAATCCAATTCCATAACTAAATCAGGAACAAGTTTAAGATCTAGGGATCAAACACTCTGAATAAACCATATACATTACACAAGAAATATTGTTTTCATCCACAAAACCACAATCATTTGCATGAATAAGACTTTACACAAGAAATGAAATTGTAGAATGAGTAACCAAACAGATTAGAAATGAAAATAGTATAAGATTAAAATAGGGCTTATCAGCATATATATGATCAATTACAGTCTTAAACTTACATAAGAGTACAATAGTCTTAGCTTGAAATGTATGAGCTTCAAAAAGCTTCCTTGAACTAAACTTCAAACCTCTGCATTGTATGCCTCTCCCCTTATATAATTACAAAGAAATCATATGAAGCAGTTCCATATTCACTTCTTTAGGTTGAATTCAAAATTACTTAGCAGTTACATTAACCAAATTTCAACTAATTGACTAAAAATAGCAAAATCGGATTTCTGGGAAATTTGACGAATTTCTGAAAAATGGGTCTCAAAGAAGCCTCCATATCTCTCTATCTGGGAGACCTGTGAAAACCCAGAGAGAGGTTTTTGTGAATGCGTCCGTGATGGACAAAAAACTCTCTTGTTTTTTAAAAATGTTTCTCCAACCCATCAAAATATTCCCCGCAAGATAAAGACTAAAACAGGAAAATATTAAATGTTTTTAAACCCTGAAAAATAGTCCGTAAAGATTAAAACAAATATTTCAAACCTTGACATATGTTGCAAACCTGAGAGTGGTTTTTGTGAATGGGTATATTATGAACAAAAACCTCTTTTTGTTTTCTAAAATTCATCTCCATCATCTTGTAATCTGCGCTCAATTGAAATGACCAAAACAGGAAAAAACAGAGCATAATTATGCATTTTATTTTTTATTTCAAGGGCTTCTTTTGCTACTGGCTTCTGGTCTCCAATTTACTTCTTCTACATGTACATGAATTTTCTTTTGAAGCTTAAAATTTTAATTTTTCAAACTGTCATCTTTTAATTCAGGAGTAAACACAGGGGCTTCACTTGTTGACCAATATCCTATCACGTTAGTTCATATTGTGGGTTTTAAAATTATCAAAAATCGAATCAATATATTGTAGGTATTGGGGGGGTGAGGGGTTTAAGGTGGGGTGGGTAGGGTGGTTTATAAGGATTGAGGTATAAAAATGGGTGGGGTGGAGGTTTTAAGTATTGGATGGGGGTTTCAACAAAAAGTGTTTGGGTCAATATCTCTCAAAATTAAGGGTATTCTTTAATATCCCATGATCGCACATGCTATGTGAGATGTTCACTAAGTGAAGTCCCCATGGGAGTAAATGGTACTTTAGCTATGCTTTCTTCTACACCTACAGAATTCTATTTTTTTTCTCTTTTAAAACTTACTGTTCCTCCTGAAATGAAACATCTCTCTGTTGCTTTTCATTATTTTCCAAAACTTGTTCTTGATCATCATCAAGTGTTTCTATTACATGTTCATACACAAGATATTTTTCTCTTGCTATGCCTGTAGTTTATCATATCAACTCCTCAATGCAGACCACAATTCCCTTGTTCATGCACCTGTCATGATGATGGATGAGGTCATGAATTTGTGCTATTATATTTTGGACAGATGTTTGAAAGCTTACGATATTGTCTTCTACAACAACCATGATTTCTAACCACCTCTTTCAATAACTCAAACCAAACGAAATCATGATAGGTCAAACCATGATCCTCCTTAATAATCTCTGCATCCTCTCATAAGCTTGCCATCCTCATCACTTGGTTTTAAACACGTATCATTCTATCATCTTAGGTGTCCAACAACTTCCACTAATTTCGATTTCGAATAGCCACGCTTCTCTACCATGATTTTTAATAATTTGAGATTCTTGTAGCGTGTTTGTTCACTGACCTTCACTCCTGCGCTACACAAATCCCATTTTTGCATATTCTTTAACCATAAATTAAAAATGAAGGTTAATCATAAAATTTAACTTTGGAATAAATTTAATTATAAGATTTTCAGACCTTTAGAGATATATATAATTACTAATAAGCCCAAAAACTTTAAAAAACCAATAAAATGAAATAAATTAAAATCATTTAAAATATAAAATCAAACAAAAATGTATTTATTTCTAAAAATCCTCAAAATGTAAAATCATATAAAATCAATGTTTGAGAAATAGGACAAATAAATCAAGAACAAGATCTAGTTATAACACTATGATTTATGTTTGTTGTATAATAAGGAAATTAACTCTTCATCGTATAATGTTGTGTATAAATTAATTATATATTATGATGATAAGTAGAAATGAATCTTGCTTAGTTTATAAGTCTAATTTCCAAACATCATAACAAAAAGTCAAATATTACTGAACTGTAATATTATTATAATATATGAATATGAACATCACAAAAAAATGTAAATATACACATGATCAATATGACATATCTATGACATATAATTCAACATGTTTTTTTTTTTGGCAATAACACACTTTACAATGACATATCAAAGATCTATTTGGAAGAAAGAGAAATACTTAATTAAAAGAACAACATTGCCTCTTAATTGTAAACCCAAAAGTTGCATTCTCCAAACTTATTATTATTAATCATGATGATCTTCATTATATAATATAAACTTAGTCCACATTCAGGGAACAAATTGTATACCCTCTAAAAATGAGGCTTAAAACTAGCTAATGTTCAAAGAATTGCAATTAATTATTGATGTAACATTACTTTGTGAATGTTATCTTTTCTAAAAAATTGTTTTATTAAATTGCTAATATTATTAATGCAAATTTTATTTAATAACATTGAAATATTTTTGTATTGAATAATAATTTCAAAACTATGCAAGATTTAATATATCAAATATTCCTGTAATTTGAGTTTGTCAATGAATATATCTAATTTCTAAATTAGTATAAATTCATATTAGTTATATAAGTTATTAGATTAACATAGGATTTTGTTATTATAAATTTACATTAATTAATAAAATCTAAATCAATTATTATATATTGATACATATAAGAAATATTTTTAGTGAAATATACCATGGCTTTAAATTACAAATCAAAACTACGTACATATTTACAAACCATAAAATAAGGTGAAAAAATACTAAGCATACATCTTTGTTAACTTCTTCATATAAATCCTTATTGTCTCAAACAATTCTAAGATGGGGCTTTGTTACAGAAATAGGATCACAGAGAAATAACAATAAACAATAAACAAGATGCAAATATTTAAATACATTACAAGAGAGACAGAAATATAACGCAGTTCAACTAAGATGCGCTACATCTACACAAATTTCTAGCTCTTTATTAGTATACCATCCAACAAAATGAAGGGATACAACCCACAACAACCCCGCTGCACGTCCTATTCACTCTCTCACGGTCTCTCTCTTACAATCACAGAAATTGTTTTACAATGTTACAATACAATTCATAACCATATTACAATGAATTCCTTTTATAAAGGGAATACCATGGGAAAATACCACGGGATTCCTAAAACCATGTTCCCATAAATCACCCATTATTGACCAAGTCATGACTCTGAAATTACAACATTTTACAAGACATGTTTCCTAAATTTTCACTACAAGGGCAGTTCTCCTGAACCCCCTCCATAGGTGGGCTCTCAAAATAGTCACCTCCCCCTTAGACCCCCCTGATGACTATAGTGTGGGGGGAATCCCCCCCCACACTCCCTTGTTAGGTGTTGGGATCCAAACATGACTGAAATAACATCTTTGAACCTAGAAGATTAGGATCCACAACCAATAATATCCCACTTGGAGACTGATCACAACAACTCCACCACTGTTGCACTTGCTGGACTATGATATAAACCTTGGACCTAGAAAATTTATCATCTTCATATTCATGCTTGAATTCCAACTAAAACCGAGCAGAAACTCAGTTTCTCTCTAGTTACTACCTTTGTCAACATGTCTACAGGATTCTTGCTAGTATGTATCTTTTCCAACTTTTATAGTTCATCTTTCAAAATATACCTTATGAAATGGTACTTGAGTTTTATATGTTTAGTATTTAAATGAAAAGCTGAGTTCTTTACAAGATGAATGACACTTTGGTTGTCACTGTACAACCTGCTATTCTCCTGCTTCTTACCCAATTGCTCCATGAATCTCTTGAAACAAATAATCTCTTTACTCGCCTTTGTAGCAGCAAAATACCCTGCTTCCATTGGTGAATGTGCACCAACCTTTTGTAGTTTTGATATCCAACTTATTGTTGTTCTAACTATAGTAAAAACGTACCTTGTGGTGCTCCTCCTATTGTCTTTATCACCTTCCATATCTGCATCAACATATCCCTGTAAAACATTGTATTAACCTCCAAAACATAATGCATGAGAAGTGGTACCTCTCAAATACCTGAGAATCCATTGTACTGCTTTCCAATTCTCTTTACCTACATTTTTCATATACCTGCTCATAACTTCCATTGCATGTGCAATATCTGGTCTTTTGCACACCATGGCATACATCAAGCTTCCAATTGTTGATGAATAGGGGAACTTGGACATGTATTTTATATCTTCATGTGTCTTGGGACACATCTCCTTACTTATTTTGAAATGGATGACCAAAGGTGTACTAACTGGTTTTCTGATATGCATTCTAAACCTCTCCAACACCTTTTCTAAGTACTCACCTTGAGACAATGTCATTTTGTGATTTTTCCTGTTTGTTGTTATTCTCATACCAAGGATTTTATTTGCAGCACCCAAATCCTTCATTGCAAATGATTTATCTAGTTTCCTTTTGAGCACATTTATTTCCTGCATGTTAGAACCTGCAACAAGAAAGATAATATATTTTCCATTATATATCCTCTTGAAATAAACACAGTGGTTAGAATGACATCTACTATAACCATGTTCTATCATAAACTTATCAAATTTTAAATACCACTGGCTTGGAGCTATGTTCAGGCCATACGAGCTTCTTCTTCAGCTTGAAAACCAAATTCTCCTTCCCTTTGACCTCATACCCTTGTGGCTATTGCATATAAATATCTTCTTCCAAATCTCCATGGAGAAAGGTTGTTTTTACATTAACCATTCAAGATGCAAATCTTCTATTGCCACTAGACTTAAAATAGTCCTAATTGAATTCATTTTAACAATATGAGAAAATATTCATCAAAATATATACATTTCTTTTTTTCAAACCCCTTTACAACAAGTCTCGCCGTGTACCATTTCTTTCCTCCATCTTCTTCCTTCAACCTGTAAACCCATTTATTTTGCAATGTTCTTTTTCCCACAGGCAACTTAACCAAATTCCAAGTTTGGTTTCTTACCAATGTGTTCATCTCTACATTCATGCCTTTCTCCCATGTCTTTCTAGTAGGCTACATGCATTCCCTTTTCATAACTTTATGGTTCAGCAGAATCAGTCATCAATAAATAATACACTGAAGGAGAGAATCGTTGAAGGGTCTACTTAACCTGGTAGATATTCTTACATTTACAGGAGTTTGAGATACCTACTACTGCTCTTGATTTTTTTGTGCCTTTGGAACTTCATTTTCTTTGATTTCATCAAGCACTGTGTACTCTGTGTTTTCCTTTTCCTCTTTATTTCCCTGTAACTGATCCTTGTACTTAACATTTACATTGAATACTACATCTCTACTCCTAATTAATTTTTGATTTTCATAATCCCATACATCATAACCAAAATCATCAATCTCGTATCCAATAAAGGAACATTTCTTGGATTTATCCTCAAGCTTTGTTCTATTTTATTTATCAATATGGACAAATTCTTCACAACCAAAAGTTCTCATAAAAGAGTAGTTTACCTTTTTACCTATCGATGCCTCCTCTAAAATTCCACCATCCAAAGCACTTGAAGGCTCTCTGTTTATTATAAAAACAAAAGTATCTACAACATAAACCCAAAATTGTAAGGGCAACCTTGCATGCAATCTCATACACCTTACACAATCCATGATCGTCATATTCATCCTTTCAGACACACCATTTTCTTGTGGTGTTCCTGGGACTATCTTCTCTCGACAAATCCCATTGTATGAACAATGACTATAAAACTCCTTGATGCGGGATTCAACTCCATTATCATATCTGAGACATTTCAACCATTTCCCTGTGTCATTTTCAACCAAATATTTCCACTTCTTAAAAGTAGCAAACAAATCAGATTTCTATGTAATGCAATAAACACAAGCTTTTTTGGTTGCATAATTAATAAAAGTAACATAATAACGAGAGACACCAAGAGATTGTACCTGAGATAGTCCCCATACATATGTATGCATGAGATCTAACATTTGACTCTTCTTATGTTTTCCAACCCTAAGAAATCTAACTCTCTTGTGTTTTCCATAAACACAGTTCTCACAGAATTCCAAACTTACCTGCTTCAAATCTGGAAGCAATTTCCTTGAGTGGAGAATCTGCATCACCTTCTCACTCATGTGGCCAGTCCTATGATGCCACAATGCTACACCTGTTTCTTTGGAAGTTATAGAGATAGAATAATCAGACGTATTATGAGGACATAAATACAACGTACATATCCTATCTCCTTTTTCTATTACTAGTACTCCTTAAGTGATCTTCCACCACATTTTTCCAAACATAGACAAACAATTGTTATCTCCCAACTACCCTGTTGAAATCAGATTTATTTCCATATTAGGAATATGCCTTACATCTTTTAGAAACCATTCATTTCCATTATTTAACTTAATTCATACCTTACCCATTCCAACAATTTACATGGTTCATCATCCCCCAATAAAACATGTCCAAAATCACCTGTATCATAATCATGAAAGAATTTCCTATGGGGTGTAGCATGACATGAAGCCCCTGAATATACTACCTATAAATCATTAGCATTATATAATGAAATAATCAAAGCATCTTGTGACACATCACCTGCTACATTTCCTTCTTGAGTAGTCTCCTGCTTCCCATCTCCTTTCTTCTTTGGATCTCTGTAGTCTTTCTTCAGATGTCCTATCTTACCACAATTCTAACACTATATATTTCCAAATATAGACTTGGAATTGCCCTTTTTAGACTTGATGTGATTACCTAGTGTTGTCATCATATCTGCTCCAACAAAATTTCAGTTTCTTACAGCATCCAAATGTCAAAATGACCACTCAGGTTTCAATTTGAATATCGAGATCAGATAGAAAAGCAATCATGATGGCACTTATGTGGAATAAAAATTTACAATTTGTGTGTTTTGATGAATTTGTAGAAAAGGAAAAAGCACGGTGCCTTAGTCGTGTTGTTAGTGATCCCTTTAGAAAAGGTGTTGAGCAAGGTCTTTAGATTGACTAGAAGCAGTTTAACAAAATTCTTCATTATATTAAGGCTGGGAAAGAGAGTGGTGCAAAACTTGTAATAGGGGGTTGATCTTATATCATAATTATGCAATATCTTTCATGCCTCAGAAGTTGATTTGCTAGAAACAATTAAAATGGCCAATAACTTAAGCTTGCTAACCTTCTTGCCACTAATCAGGAGAATGAAGTATTAATCAATAGGTGTCCATTTTGTGGGGAGGCTCTGAGTGTATCAGATAGTCTAAATGACATGATTCATATCCGCCTATGCTTCGATGAGGGAACTGGAAACCAAATTATGACTGGAGGTTTTTTTACTGAAAAGCATCGCTCGTTTAAAAATCGTAATAGCTCAGAGGATGGGAAGGATGATGTGCAGGCCAAGGAGAAGGAGACCCATGCCTCTGTATTGGACAAACTGTTAGCATGGGAAAATAAATTTTATGATGAAGTGAAGGCAGGTGAGCTTATGAAAATTGAGTATCAGAAAAATATTTCATTGCTGAATAGACAAAAGAGGAGGGGGAGGAATTTAGAAGCACTAGAAAAAACTAAAGCTGCAGTGAAGTATCTCCACACAAGATACATGGTTGACTTTCAAGCTATGGATTCAACATCTTCATAAATACAGAGGTTTCATGACGAACAATTATATCCAAATCTTGTGGAACTTGTTGAGAGGATGTAAAAAATGTGAAAAAGTATGCCATCATCAGCAAGAGAGAATTGTTACTGATCTGAGGTTTGATACTTCAAATGCTCCAGAGGAAACCACCAAGCAACATCATAGTAGGACAACGCAGTTGGTTAATGTTGCCAATGAATGGCATGCACAGTCTGAGAAGCTATTTACACATCAAAAAAATGTATATTGGTGCATTAAATAATTGGTTGCGCTTGAACCTTATCCCTATAGAGAGCAATTTGAAGGAGAAAGTATCCTATCCTCCTAAAACCATTGTTCCTCCCATATACGATCTTCTGCAAGCATGGCATAGCAATCTGGATCAGTTGCCATTTACTGTAGCACTACAAAGTATAAAGAGCTTTGATGATATTAGTCAAAATATTAGTGCAAAGCAACAGGAAGAATTAATGCAGAAGAAAGTATATGAGGAAGCTCAAGCCAAATTTGACAGGAAAAATAAAGACTATGAAGAAATTGAGGCAAAGTATTTATCAGAGATTAAGCGTTCTGAAGAGAATGATGGTGTGCAAATAGAAGCAAATAATAAGGATCCTTTAACGAAAAGGAAAATTTCTCTTGATATCTTAGAGAAGAGAGCCAAGGAAGAGAAAGAAAAGCACACAAAAGTTTGCAAATTAACTAGAGACATATCTCTTAAGAGTCTCGAAACTGGCTTACATGCTCTCTTTCATGCGTTGGTGGGTCTTTCCCGCAATTTTTTTGAGATATACAGATATTTGTATATAATAAAATCAAATTATAAACCCTTTGCATATAATAACATCAAATTATAAACCCTTGGAAAAGGATCAGTAAAGGTGCAACTTGTAATTCATACAGTATCTTGATGTATGCGGGACACAACCCCTGATGAGATGGCTGGCATGAGTCACAGGATCCAGGATCCATGATCTAAAACCAATTTCAAGCATTAAAGAAACCCATGTGTCAACACAAATACCAAATGGAAGAGTATATTAATTCTAGATCCAATTATTCAGGCAGAAAATCAGAACGAGCTCCAGATAATTAAGGCAGACTGTTTTAGAAGATTGACTTTTCCATTTTTGAAGAAATTCGATCCATAGAAGTAGGATCTGATAGCTATTTTAGAAAAGTAGATATCTGGTATATAAGGAGAGTCACTAGATGAGACAGGGGGGTGGCAATTGGAGTGATGGAGATCCAGTTTTGATAACATTATGTATGACATGAAATACTCTACATCTTCAATACAGGTTCTGCTTTGATATGAGTATGATTATGATTTGACTGTGTATCTTATGAATTGTGTTTCTTATGATTTATCCTGTATATGGTCAATTGAATCCCATTACATGATTCTTGTGGTGAAATATAGTTATCTTTTAAACTTTTAAAAAACAGAGTCAGTCTCATTTCATAATTTCATGATCGTAGTTCCTTTGATATTGGATTTTGTATCTTGTTTTATGTTATACGGTTCTTTAATGATTATGTGATTTTCCTATAGCTTCGATTACATACCAACCCAGTTTTTATTTTGACTTCATTGAATTATATTTTTGAAAAATATTTCTTTAAGCTTGAACCCCTGTAGTCTAGGTTCAACTTTAGGGATAACACCTAGGCTCCTTCCTCTCTCCCTTTGTCTTCCCATACTCTCCATGGTCAATTCATTACCCAATGTCTCACTTGTTATTTTTCTTCTCATTTCCTTGCTAATAATAACACCAACCACATCATCAAATTTAAGAGCGTTTGAACTAGAGACAAATTTACTTAAAACCATTTGTTATTCAATGAAATGTCACTTCTCGTTTTGAGTAATTACCTCAGCCTATCATTGTACAAAAGGACATTATGGATTGAGATGACCATAACTTTAATGATGGATCACAGAATTGACACATACTTTCTCCTTCATATTTTCCACTTTATAAGAAAAAATTTTCCTTGCAATCACAGGTCCTTCCATAGAAACTCGCATGTCACTCATAGGTAATCTCATATGCAAACCGCGAGTCATCTATGAAAAGTTGTAATCGCGAATTCCTTTAAGGAAAGTCATGAAGCACTCGCAAGTTTCCTTATATATACCCACAAGTTCTATTAAAACAAAATTAAAAATTAAAAGATGATTAGTTTAGGGGCATTTGGGTTCGGATTGATAACTTCCCTAACTAACCATCCTATACCTCGAAACCTCTACTCTCCATCAACTATAAAGAGAGGGGAAGGGTAGAGGATAGGAAAAGAAATTTTGGGGAGCATGGTTATACTGGAGGAATCCATTGGAGCGAGGAGCAAGAGGACTAAGTTTCTTGTTCTACAGAGAAGCTTGTCTTAGACAAGGTCATAATGTTTCATGAATTTCTTTAATCAATAGTGTTTTTCTTCCATATTTGTCTTAGTGCATGATTTTGTTGTTATGAATCATGATCCATATTGTTATTCTTAAATGCAATCGTAATCTGTTCATGATTATTTATATAACAATAAGATATATTATGGAGGAACATCCATCTTTGTTGCAGGTATAGAAGATGAGAAGGTTGAGGAGCATATGAGGAAGATGGTTAAAGCTTGGATCAATTTTCGGTAAAAAGGTACATGTTCCACTATATCTATTTCTCTTATATATGTTTATGAACCCTTGATGTCTGCAAGTCACACCGTAGTATGTTGGTGACCCTAAGACCCCAAGTTATAAGGTAGATATCCATTAGAACATAATTGATGACTCCACTGGGGACTGTAGTTTGTGTTGAGGCCTCTTCAATCAATTTTTCAGTTTAGTTTTGTTCTCACTATTTCGTTCCACGATTTGCAATTAGTGTCTTTCAGCTAGGTCTTTTTAGATCTTTAGGGTTTTTAACCTTATTATTTTTATTTTTGAATTTTTTGGGAACCACTCACGAGTTTCTAGTGCTTTCAGTCATGATTTATCTATAAATTCACGAGTTTATTTGAGGAAAGTCATGAGTGACTCACGATTATGTCAAAGAACATTCATGATTTCCCATAGATGGGTTTACATCAATCTAGGGTTTGTATCCTTTGAAAGTTTTTGTTATCCCACTTGCTTATAAGGTTGTCCCTTGAATCTGTGTTGGTCTATGGGCTATTGCAAATATATTTTAACTATATTTTATTTGTCCTTTTTTAGTAAGTTAGGTTGAATACATGTGTAGGGTTTCTCTTAGGTATTCCCTCTTGGCACTATTGGTTGAAGTCTGATTTGTTCTTGATGGTTATGATCTCTGTCAGTACATGTTTCTTCTTGTTCTATGTGTGATTGCTTTAATTTTTTATCTACCTTATTTCCAACTTGAAGTAGTTCAACCCAAGTAGGTTTTTGGCCCAACTTTGCATAGTCTTCAAGGTTTTGATTTTGAGACCTGAATAGTGAATATTGCATTTACATATGTTGATGTTTCAGACTTTCTTAGGTGCATTAATTTGCATCTAGATTTTTATTTGTGAAAAGATAAAACGAAAAGAAAGCATTTAGTTTCATTGTTAGTCTTAGATAGGCTCATTGAATGTTCGTTTTTGAATTATTTTTGAAAAGCAAAAAGTAAAAAGTCTCGTGTTTCAAAGTTCATAAACCAAATTTCATTTGTTTCAAAAAAGGAAAAATAATTTAAATAGCATTTGTATTTTGAAATTTTTACATCATATTATGCTTTTTCTTTCAGTTGAGTCATAACACCATGAGTTTCACTTCCATTACCTAAGTAATAATAACCCAAAAAACAAGTTATTTATTTATATTCACTAGTAACATTTTTTCTTTCTAGGGCCTACATCAACTATATTAGCGTAGGATCTTGGACTAGCTCATCTACAACTATCCAAGATTGTTTAAACTTATACCTAGTGGCTTATATTATAGGTAAATCCAAGTTTGGAAGAGATCGACTGGAAATCTCCTCTAACACAAGAGTTAAGCATGAGGTCGTGTGAGGACTTAGTTCCGGAGATACCTCTCCAATGGTTCATTAGAGAATATACCAGTATTGTTGTGCTTACGGGGGTTCTTTAAGTAGCACCTTGATCCCCATGAGGTGTTATTGCTGTCTAATTTTTGGGCTTAGATAACCTTCCCATAAACACCAGTCAGAACTACGAATTTTCCGCCAGGATATTTTTGTACCATTGGTAGTCTTAGTATACAAACTTTAGGGTTCTTACATAGGTGACAGTGGAAGGCTATTTCCACTGTACCTAGTGAAGAATTGGAAGGAAAAATTGGATAAAAAATTGGGATGGTGGTTTGGTGATTCAAATGCTTGCACCCATAAAAATTATCATAGGACCCGAGGTAACTATTCTTCGATCTTCACTGGTTTGTTCTACGCCCTAATCATCCCAGACGCTCCTTTGGAAGGTATATCTTTTACCTGCCTTATGTTTGAGATACTTAGTATTTTCTAGTGGTGTGCTCTGTGGACTGCTTGTAATCTAGTCTAACCTCTAGGTGTGTGATTTAAATATTTAGCTATGGAGGATCAACCTCCTCGTAGATATCGAACGTTGCAAAACCTTCCTCCGCTCTCAACAGTGGAGCCTCCACCGCCACATCAAAGGCAGATATTGGACACAAAATGTTATTTTGAATTGACTAGAGTCAATGAAAGTCCAGGGAAACCTGAACTTTGTTATATTCAGACTTATCCCTTGTTAGTGGAAATTGAATATTTGTAAGCTGAAGAGTTTGCAAGGAATTATAATTCACCTCTTACTGACTTAAGAGATCATGTTTTTGTGCAAGTTCGTTTGTTCATTTCACCTAGTATTTTTGTTCCTTTAAGTTTTTTTTATGCCTAGCTCAGCAGAAGGACGGGTGGATATGTCTACCCCCACTTCATCCATGATGGCCAATGGAGTCTCTCCTTCGCCAATGAGTGCACCCAGGCCAAGTATATCTACCACACCAATGGTGTCCTTAAACTTCAATTCATCAACCTCGGTGTCTCCAAGTGCCATAGTGGCTAATCCATCTGCACCATCAAACACTGTTGGTTCATCTAGCATGGTTGTCACTGGGATACCCAGTGTCCCTTTTACTTGTTCTTCCTTATTTCAAAATACTCAAAGTGATCCTAGTGGTTCCACTTCATTTGTCCAAGGCGTTTTGTGGTATGGGGGACGCATTCCTCCATACGCTCCTAATCAGGGATGATTTTAAGGAACTATACTTATTTAAAAGTGTATAAATGTTGGTGAATATTACCAATTCTTAAAACACCAACTATAAAATGATTGGAGATATATTTCAAAAAATATTTTAATTTTCAATGATTTTATATCATTTATATAATAATTTGGCGATTTTTAGGGTGAACAAATTTTACCCCATCAAAATTGGGCATAACAGGGCTTCAAAAAATGCAAAATGGTGAATCTTTTTTGGGAGAAAAACATGGAAAAATAGCCCACTGGGCTAAAATTCGCCCTTAAAATTATCCTTGCTCCTAATGTAGGTCCTTCGCCTAGTTATGTATGTGTCATCTGGAAGTCTAAAACCATTTTCAGGGTTCATCTTTCATACTTATAGTCAAGTGTTACCTACACATTTTGTAATTTCTCCCTTCTCACTTTTCAGTGGGGGAATCACAACTCCTGTCTACAACTCCAACGTCGGCTGTAATCAGTTGAACGTAGTACACCACACCTCATGTAAGTAATCCTTTGGCCTCTGGGTGGAATCCATTTAAAAACATTGCTAGTTCTTCACAACCGATGGTTGGGAGAAAACCCAACCTCTCTTTTCATAACATTGGTGAGGGAACTTCCTCGTCCCAGAATCCTCAATATCAATCTCTGGCTCGGCCCAAATTACTCTTTCTGACAACTTTAAACTTGTCAAACTTATCAAAACTCATGAATGAACCTATGTTTCATGATCTGACTTGGCCTCCAGTTCCAATTAAATTAACTTCTGGCATTCCTAAGTGTTATATCTCAAAATGACATATCTCTTCCCGTGACCAATTTCCCATGATTTCATCGCATGTCGACACTTCCATGACGACACTTCATGAAAGTCACTGAAAAAAAAAACCTATCTTGGAGGAACCATATCCAGAGTTCTATAACTCCATTTGACCTCTTCTGCACCATTGGAAAGGGATATGATTCAAATACAACTTTCTAGAAGAATCCAAAGTTTGAAAATGCCCATAAGTACCGTTAAAATAAACATATTTGACCTATACGCGACCTGTCATACATGGTACCCACGTATTGTACATGACTCGTTCTATATGGTACCCGCATATTACCTGCATATGTGACTATTTCGATTACAACCCATGGATCATATGTGACAATTGTCACTGCAACCTGTGTATATCACTTGCATACACGACTGTTGTCACTGCAGCCCGTGGATTTTTCCTGTAGATGTCAAAAATGGATGTTTCTTGAATTTTCGGTAGTTTGGGTGGTTATGCAATTGACTCCTTTAGTTGTAACTACTTTGTCTTCAACCATATCTCATCAGAAAGGTATAAATAGAGGTAGGGAGTTCCATGAGAAGGGAATTGAATATTTGCATTGTTATGAATGAGGAATTGGGGTTGGATTTCCCCCCATCTTTTCCTTGGAAGCTTTCTCCTTGTGTTCCAAAGATTGGAGGCTGAGTTCCTTGGAGAAGAGAAGCAGCATAACTAGATCAAGGTTTCGTGAGGTGCCCAACTTGAAGAGAAGGTATATTTGTACTTCCTTTCATGGTTAATAAATATGTGATGCCCTTCTTCCTAAATCATTATTCAATGAGTGATTGAATTGTTGTTTATGTTAATAAGATTAGGATTTCATATTACTTTGATTATCATTGTTTTACATGTGGTCATATTGGTCTGAGGAAGGTATAATTTGTTTTGCAGGTATCTTGGAGCAAGAAGAGCAATAGGAGGATTGAAGGGATGCTTGGATCAACCTTTATTTGTCAATTTATGATCCATACTAATCTCTAAATATTGTTTATGTATACTTATAGAACTATATGCATCTCTCTTCCAACCCCAATACATTGATGGCCTCTTAAACCCTAGCCATATTAAACTTTCCTCTACAGTAGAACTGGTGACTCCACTGGGGAGTGCCTCATCTGTTTAGGGTTTCTCTGTATTTCTTCCAGCCTTTTGTAAGGATTCAGATCCTTCTTGCCACTCAGGAACACCTTTTGAGTCTGTTAGTACACCTATTCTTCCTTCCTAAGGTAGTTTTTGGCCTTTTGGGGGCCTTTTCCCACCCATACACAAGTTGAAGACTCCACAGTCATGTGTCTGGTATGTACATGTGAATTTATATACTACCAACCTACGTATGAAATGCGACCTATCAGTAGGGAAACTCACGTATGCCCCTAAAACAATGTTTTTTCCTCATTTTGTGGTTTTTTCTGTTGTTTGAGGGTTGTTTGTTAGGTATTTTGGGGTCCTCTGCAGGTGCATGACTCTAAGGAGTTAGTGTCATCCATTTTGGGTGCTCTTTATCTAGGTTTCAATTATTTTTATAGCATTATGGTTTTCTCTTTTCTCATCCCCCCCACCCCCTTTGCTTGGGATGACTCTTGGCTTATGTTTCTGGTCAGCCTTTGTTAGTGATCTTTGTTTGAACTTAGAAGCTTATTGGTATTTGTTTCCTTCTTATTTTGTTGGTCAACCTCACTGTGACAAAGTATTTAACTTGTCTCTTATGCAATCCTTCCTTCCAAGTAGGGTTTATACCGACTTTAGGGAATTCTAGAGTCTGTTTGGTGGTTGTATAACAGAGTTCCTTTTGCTTTGTTCTTGTTATCTGCATACTTTACTTTGTAGGTAAGTTTTTCTTTTGCATTTATAAAAGAAAAAGAAAAAGAACATATAGTTGTTTAATATGCATGTAGATTAGGGTTTTGTCTTTAATGCATTGCATATCTTTAATCTTGAAAAAATAAAAATAAAAATGTTCTTTTGTGGCTTTCAAGTTTCTATTTGAAAAAGAAACAGAATAGTTTTATTTTTTATTTTTTAATTTCATTTCTCTTTGCTTAGTCATATTCTTTCAACATTGAGCCAAAACACCATTGGTTTAACCTTCGCCACCCCCTATGAGTAATTAACATCCCTTTAAAATAAACGCTTAATATTTAAAATTTATTAGTAACTGTTTATTTATAGGGACAACACACACTAATCTAGGCTAGTGTTTTGGGTTAGGTATATCTTAACTACCCAAAACTTCAAACTCAAACATAGTGGCCAATCTATTAGGAAATCCAACTTCATTGAGAAAGACACCGGAAATCTCCTCTCACACAGGAGTTAACCATGAGGTTGTGTGATACTGACCTGTTGGAGATACCCCTCCACTTTTTAGTAAAGCATACACTAGAGTTGTTGCACATTTGTTGAATCATCTAGTACCTCCTCCCGGCCATGTGTGGTTCCTGGTACTGTTTTGGTTTTGAGATTTCCTACCCTACCCATGTGCATTGGCTGGACTGACAACTATTCCACCGGAATTTCTCCACGATTTTGGTATCCTTAGTATCTTGTCTGCTAGGATATTAGATGGGTGGCATTGGAAGGACATTTCCAGTACACCTAGGGTAGACATGGAAGGTAACCTCAGTAGATAATCTGGGAAAGCGGTTGGGTAATTCTAGCGCTTGAACCCAGAGGGATTTTTAGGAGATGCCAAGTAACTACTCTCCTTCCTTCACTGGTTAGTTCTGGGCCTTCATCATCCCAGACTTTCCTTTGGAAGGCATATTTGTTTTCCTGGATTGATACTTAGCTATTTTTCTAGTGGCGTGTTCTTTGTATTGTTGGTTTCCTATAGACCTCATACTTTGTCTTATTGTTTGAAACTATGGCTAACACCCCTTTGAACACCAACCAAGAGATCCCCATTCTGGAAACTCTTTATACTATTCCTCTCACAGGGAATGTTAGCGTTCCTTTGATGGTCACCCTGAATCTACTTGGATTCACCCTAGAGCTACTGGTGTGGTTGTTTTCCACTCCAATTGTCCTGAATTCTCATGATGCTTCTCAAGTAAGCTCCTTATATCAAGGGCATCAAAACACTGCTTCCCCTTCACCTATAGCTTCTTCTCCTCCTCCTTCTACCTCATGTGGTGAAAGTACTAATACTAGTAACCGTTAGTCTAAAAGGAGTAAAAGAAGGAAGAATAGGAGGAAGACACATAAGAAAGGGGGACTTGTTCAACCTCTACAGGTCAAGTTGAACCTCACCACCCAGCCTCTACAGTTCATGCTGGGGGCACCTATACAACCTCTACAGGTCATGTTGGATCCAATCAAGTAAAGTTGATCTTCACGATCCAGCCTCTGTGGTTCATGCTGGTGGGATCCTTCCAAAATTTCTAGGTCACATTGGATCTAGTCACTCAGCCTCTATAGTTCATGCTGGGGGAACATGTTCAACCTCTATAGGTCAAGTTGAACCTCCCCATCCAACCTCTGCACGTCATGTTGGATTCATCCACCCAGCCTCTGAAGGTCATGATGAGGGCACACACTCAACTGCTATAAAGCAGTTTATCCTTCTCATCCAACCTCTGCACGACATGTTGGACCCAGTCTCTCAGCCTCTATACGTCATGATGGGGGCATTTTCTCAGCCTCTATGGTTCATGCTAAGGGAAAATAGTTAGCCACTGTGAGTCATGTTGACACTGTTGAAAAGACTAACCACTCAAAACACAAGCCTAAGTTTCCTTGTAAGATTTGTGAGGGAGGCCACCTTACTTATCTATGCCCTGCCATCACGAAGCTATGAAGAGTTTGATTTCATGGTCATCCCATTTTTGAACATCCTGGAATTTTTCAACAACCAGCCTCCCTTAGTCAGGTTGACCCAGTCACCCAACCTCTGGTGGTCATGCTAGGGGAAAAATCTCAACCTCTGTAGGTCATGCTGAGAGAAAAAAGTCAGCCACTACTAGTCATGTTGACACCATTGAGAAAATTGATCGTTCGAAGTGCAAAATTCAGTTCCCTTGTAAGATATGTGAGGGAGATCATCTTACTCACCAGTGCCCTGCTATCACAGAGGTGCGAAGAGTGTGGTCTGAGACTCGAGGATTTCCTTCTCCTGAACAACCTATAGTTTCTCAACCATCTACTCAACCTTTGGTTGATCTATTGGTTGAACCTTCTTTATCTTTGGTTCTCCCAAATTTCCATTAGGAGAGAGATCCTTATGTGATTGAACCACTATCATATTTATTCAATCCCACTCTCCCTTCAGAGAGTGACTTTCACGAAGTGGTTGAATCGATTCCATTATCGATCAACCCTACTCTTCCTTTGGAGAGTGAAGTGTTTGCTAGTCACATTTTCTTCACTACCATATTAGAACTTACTAAACAAGGGGGAATAGAACTCTCTTTGAATGAACCCCCACTAAGCTCTCAGATTGCTTCCTTTGATTGGGATAACCTAGTTGAGCTGCGCCTTCCTTCTGATGCACCTTTCCAGATAAAGTTCAAAGTAGGGAAATACCCGATTGCTCATTGTATTCTTGATGAAGGAGCCTCAGTTAGTATCTTGTCTGCTCTTGCTTGGCAAGATAGGGGATCTCCAAGCCTTGTGTCAACTTCTAGTTAGTTACTACCTTTTGATAGAAGAACTAGTATAGCATATCTTTCTCAAACACCTATTACTTTGGGTGGGAAGACCTTCTTAGTTGATTTCATGGTGATTGAGGACCCCTTGGACTTTAATATGCTCCTCGAGCATGATTATGTCTATGCCATGCAAGTTGTGGTGTCAACATTATTTCATATGATGTACTTTAATCATGGCGAATAAATTACCACTATCGATTAGTTGGATTTTCTTGATCCGTCTCTTGACCTAACTAGAGACCAAGTCTTTCCTTTATTGATTCCTAGTTTTTCTATAGACACTACCCTACCACAGGTGAGCTATGTGGCCTCATGTCCTTTGAGTTCAATTGCTACTGAGGAGAAGCCTATTTGTTCATGCTTACCTTCTTGGAACTCGGTCCCAACAGTTGACCAAGTGACTCATCCTATACAGACTGTGGAGCTCACTCTCCACTTGGTCGATCCATTTGAAAGTTTAGACATGTGTCCTATCTCAAATAATCTCCTTCCTTTGGATGAAGTCTTCCTATAGTATTTGATACAGTATGACCTTCTTTTGGATGTTGGTTCAGTTGTGACTAAGTCTAACCTTGATTTTCTTAGTAATCCTGATCTTTCCATTGATCTATCTTCTTATGTTGGTATTCTTGAGTTTTTGTACTCGCCCTTCGAACAACAAGTTAGTGATCCTGATGAGTTTGATTTTTCTTATGAATTTTTCAACTCCTGTGATACTTGTTGCTTCCTTTCACACACCTGGGTCACATGGCAGAAATCTTCAAGCCACTCGATGTGTCCTTGGGGCAAGTCTCGAGTCAAGGCTGTCACCTTGTTCTTGACTCCTCTGTTTAGGCTCAACTCCTAATGAAGCCAAGGGGGGTAGACCCTATTTAATTACTAAGACTAATTACTTAGTGTGATGGTGTTATATTGATTAAGTTGTTTAGGAGTTTTGAAATTAACTAGTGGAAACAAATGATAACAAGATGCAAGATTTTAAGCAGATAAGCACATTAATGACACTCAATATATACATAAATGAAAAGAAACAAATCACCAGTGCCTTAAATGGAGTCAACAAAGAACATAATGTGCTTGCATGCACTTGAATGAATGTTTTGCAAATGTCTCTTGGTAGATTTTAAATTAGTGTGGAATGTGAATGAGTTAAATTAGGAGAAAAGGGGACTCCAGATATACCCGAGGGGTACTTGGAGTATGTCCAAAAGTGAACTTTCATGGCTACCCGCAAGGTGTTTGTGGGATGGAACGGAGTCTCGAAGACTATTGTTCATAACGCACCCGTTAGGGTGTGACAGAGATCGGTGCCTCGAGGTCACTTTCCAGTTGTTCCCACTTTTTTGGGTATTTTGCCACCACTTATAGTTCGTTCGAGGTGTTGGATTTTCGCTTAATGGTTTGTCAATTTGGGAGGTGAGGACTAATTAATATAGTCACTCAAGTGCTTTTGATGTAGCTTGACTGATCGAACGAACCGCAGCAAAGTGCAGAGCATACACACCCGATTCTTTTCAATTTTAGTAAATTTTAGACAAGGTGTTCTTATTAAAAAGAATACCCCCCAGGAAACCTCTTTCGGTCCAAGTGGACCTCAATCGGGGAATCAAGGAGGGGTTAATTTTATTATGATTAATAAAACAAATGATGATAGTAGATGAAGCATAAACAGATAAGCAAATCACAATTTTATAATTAGACTACCACGACCCTTTCTTCACCTTTAGACTCAAAAGGAGGCTCATGGGGTAAGTATTAAAGTTACTTTGAAACCACCAGATATGGAATATGGAAATGATTTCAAATCAAAGTATACTACCTTGCAGATTAGAACTATGATAGATTGAAAAAATATGAACATAAAATAAAAAATGACATGAACGCAAATCCCCCCAGGGGGGATGGTGAATAGGCTCGAAAGAGCCTATTCGAAAAGACCTTTTGTTTTTATTAGAAGCAATTTACAATATCAGAAAATTGAAATTGATGCACTTTGGTCCTTGTTATCTGGGATCCAAAGGCTTACAACAAGCTTGTAACAAGCTAAACTCAAATCACAGCGGTGGGGAGAACCTCTGGGAAGCTATGGTTCATCCAAGAGTCAGAAAATGGGCAGAGTATCCTTCTCTTTTTTGTTAAACCTGCTAAAAAATAGAAATCAATTAAAATCAAATGTGCCCAAACACTAGTTACCAAAAAAAAACTAAGTAAAAAAATGTTAAATGGGGGTAATCTAGTTTTGGGTCACCACACTAGTTACCAAAAAAAAACTAAGTAAAAAAATGTTAAATGGGGGTAATCTAGTTTTGCAAAAAGGAACCAAGGAAAGCAAGCTTTCCTTGGGATATTGGCTTGCTGTTTGGGAAGCCAATGAGATATGCACTTTTCTTGTAAAATATGAAACTTTAAAGAACAGCAAGGGAAACTACCTTATTAGCAAGTACAAATTTCCTTTATAATGCTTGCAAAAAGGAGGGTAATTTCAGCTAGATCTCTTCAAATATAACTTTATATCCAAAAAGGAACTGAGATCTAAACTTAAGAAAGGATATTACTAAGTAGATCTATATGTGATTTTCTTAATGAGACAGATCTAAGAAATAAGATTCTTTAATAGTAACCAATTTGAAGAGAATTTAAGATTTTGGAGGAAGAGGAGAAGAGAAGTGCTTGTTGCTGAAGCAGATCTACAAAAGAAACTTGTTAGTGAAGCACCGAGGGGAACAATATTTGCAATATTTGTTGGAAAACCAGTGGAATCAAACCTGAACCACAACTCTTCCAATCACAGAAAACCTGTAAACTAAACAACAAATCCTGCAAACAAAACCAGTAAATCTGAAGATACATATGAGAAGTAGATGATACAGCATGCAAATAATATTATTTAGCATGCAAATATTAGCTCATTCAAACATATGTAGAAAAATAGGAGTAAGTATGCTTACTTACAATGCTCTATTCCTATGATTCCAATAATCATTCAGGAAGACAACAGTTTAATGCAAAAATTGAAAAAAATAGCAGTTCACCATAAAAGCAGCATGATAATGATGATCCACACATGAAAGGTACTCCATAATTTAGCCTCCAAAGCTTCTCTTTATTTCAAAAACTGATGATCAATACAATATTACAATAGCAAGCCCTTCAATCCAGCTCTAACTAGCTTGGAAGAGGAAGCCTGAGCTTTATTTATACAAAAAACAAGAGACCAGCCTAGGGGGCGCAAATCCCAACGAGACAAACCACTGTAGCTAAAGGAGAGTCCATCAATGCCTGATCTTTGTCTAACTGAGCCTAATTTGAGTCTCGTTGAGTGCAACTATAAATTGGAGAGCTAATCTGACTGACACCTCAACCTGTTGACTGAAGAATCCACCAAAACTCATCCAGATGAGCCCACATGTGTGGAGGAGAGAGAGAGGGCGTAATTCCCCATAAAGGATGCTGAAGATCAACTCTGGATCTATCTAGATCAACTCCTTCAGTCAAGGATTTGTCAGATCCAATCAGTTTGGTTCAGATCTGACTGATTTCAATCAAATCGGCTCAGAATCCATTGATCTAGGATTTTGGATTTGCTCCATTATTCATCAATTTATTAATTAAAATAATCAATAAATGATTTTTTGGGGATTTCTGACCTGAGTGATGGAAAATCACTCAAAACTAGGAAATAGTGGGTCTATAGGTTTACTGGGTGCTCTTAGCTTGAAAATGAGCACCTACATGACTGAATCTGACTTCCGAGCCCACTTTTATTACAAAACCAATTTTTCCAATTAAAGTATTAAAAAATAGCCTAAGTTTTGGAAAAATTAAATTTTAATAAAAAACACTGAAAAAATTTAAATTTTAAAAAAGTTGAAAAAACCTAGGGGGACTTAGACATGTTCATATGACTTGACCATACTGCCTAGCATGTTTATACATTGACACATAGACTCTAATAACCTCAATAGACCTAAATGCCAAGCCGACCACCCCAACTTTGGAGGTATGGAGTGAAAAACTCAGAAATTATTAGTCGTTTATTCAACAACCAATAATAACTAAGGGAAAAAACACCCTGGGCTGATCGGATTGACAAATAAATTCTAAGAGACCGAGTCATTTACAGACACTATCATTCTAGAACATTTATTACAATTCCCCTATGGGGTATGAACATGTGATATAGTACAACAAAGCTTCTCAGAAGCAAGACTGAAGGTCTTTTGAAGTCCGAACAAGTTATCCTTGTCCGGTTCACCAGGCTCACTTGATAAAAAACCACTAAGTACAACTTAGGTGGTAACAATACTGAGTTTGTTCCTGCAGACTCTATCTCTTTTGTTTATCTTTTCTTTTCTTATGAGGTTGATCTTATCTATTATAAACTCTCGAGCCTTGGAGCTATAGAATCTCCTTCGGTTGATTCTACCTTGAATACACCTTTTGTAGAAGATAGCAAATCCGCATGTGTTTATGCCAAAGTGACCTACATCATATATTTTCTTCTAAATGTGATTCTGATGTTGTTGTTTCTTGGAGACAAGATTTATAGTTGGAACCACAATTGTTTACTGAACTATGCTTGTCGTTTAAGTTGTAACTGCATTTTCATGTACCATGCTCGTGATTATGAGCCTGATTTCAGCTTCCATGCTTTTATCTCGTTGTATGCGACCTCATCATCATTCTCATCATTGCTCAACCTTGTACAATTTTTCCTTTGCAGCTTGACACCCTTCACCTTCAGGAGATGTTCCCTGCATGTTTTTATCTTGCTCATGTTCCTTGCATTATGCCTAGGTTTGTTCCTCGCACTTGGAACTAGTTTCGCTTGCATATGATACTCATCTCCTCACATTTAAAGCATTCTTTCTGTTGTCCTTCGAGCTTGTTAAAAATAGTAAGGAGGCCATGATTTGACTTTTATAGACTCATTAAAACTTCATGGGAAAGATATGGAGTTATCTTTAATCCTTGGTCTGACTCCTTAAAATTTCACTAGATTGCCAAGTTAACTTGTTTGTTCAGACTTGTTAAGGTAAATTCAACAATCATCTACATAGGTATAAGTTTACCCCTTTTTTCGACCTTGTGGATTACTTAGGAAAACCTAATACTCTATTTTCTTTAGAATCTAGAAGAGTATCTTTAGTCATAGGTTTATCTCTTTTACAGACCTGAAGGACTAAACTTACGGAAAAGGAACCTTTTCGAGATTAGTTTTCTCTTTTTTCGTGCTCTAGATCTAAACATGAAAAATATTCTGATCATACTTTATGTCTTTGTCATGCTCGCTAAAACCTAAAGAACTAATCATCGATTTTACTGTTGTAAGCCTCGTTTCTCATAATCAAATGAATATTTTCAAGTTATCTTTCCTTCCTTCACACTCGTAAAACTCAAGATACATGCCGCTTCTGAAGGTGCATCGGTCTGGTGATAGTTTACCCATTTTTTGGACCTTGCCAACTAACTATGAAAAAGGCATACCTTAGCTCACCTAGGCTAAGAGAGTTCTCCTCTAAATTGTTTTACACTTTTTCGGACTTAGGAGACCAACATTACAAAAAATCACCCTACTAGAGTCTTCCTTAGAGTTTTTAGACTCTCAAAAATATGAAAACACTGTCAATCGTTCACTAATTTAGGCTCGTAAAATCCATGGATCATTGCTTTATCAAGTATTCTTTTGTCTCTTCTTTGATCTTGTCGAAAATGAAGAAGGTCCTGAGTTTGCTTTCTTGGACTCGTTAAACCTTTACAAGAAAAAGGGAAGGAAAGTTCATTCAAGTGTATTTTACATCATGGAAGAAAGTCTTGTCTCCTTGAACAAAGAACCAATTTTGAGTCTATCAATAGTTGGGTCTCAGTTTTTTACCTTATCCCGATTCAAATTTTTCTACTCCTCCAATTGGTCTCTTTTCCAATTATATGAGGAATATGTCAATGTCTCCTACATTTCATATTTGTTTCATTGGTATATTTATGTCAAAATATGCCTAAGTCAATTTTTTGTTGTCCTCACTGTTCAAGGATAAACCTTTGTTCACCAATTTACAGTTCCCTTGAACTTTTGTCTCAGCCATCCCATGGTATCAGTTCATTACATCATGCCTTCAGCAGATTTCTTGTCGTGAAATTCAATACCAATTCCAGATCCAATTAATCTTTTACTTACCTCGTGTTGGATGATGGAGGATTCCTTAATTCCTTCCTTCCAATGGATCTCTTCCCATCAAGTGAAACACATCTTGCTCTGGGAATGAGATGTAGAGTTTATGATAGTATCTTGGGGATTGCAATCATTAGTGGCAATTTTCCTCACTATTGGGTAGTGGGAATACCTTACTGTCTCCTACTTGATGGATTCTTCAAGTGTTCTACTTCAAGTCTTTGTATTTACACTTGTTAGAATGTACTAGGTACATGGGGGACCATTTTCATTAATGTTGCTTTCCCTCACGTTTGTTAATGGTTCTCATCAATGGTCAATAATCAAACGGTTTCCTCCATGTTCGACTTCATCTCCTTTATTCGCATGGTTAGGATTCGTGCCTTTTGGGAGGTTTGGATTGAATACCTTGAGCCAATAGTAGCATTGTCATATTTTTCTATTTCCTGAGTTGCGCAAGACCTTGTCACACTTCATATGACATTTACTGAGACATAGATCCACCTTGTATTTTTGTGGCTATGATCATTTCTTGAGCATGGATCCACCTTGTTCATTTGTGGCCATGCCTCCTTTAGATTTGATATGGAGCCTTTTTTCATATTGAGCGACCATGATAGTTTCATTTGTTATACATATGTTGGATCCACCTATATATTTATGGTGATCATTTGTATATGGACTTGTATGTCCTAGAGATTAGTTTTGTTTGACATTTATCTCTCTTTTAGGTACCTTTGTTCGAGCGTTTTGATCTTGGATTCTCTTCTCTGTCCATACTCAGTTGTTTCCTTTATAATGTATTTCATCTAGCGTCTTCTCCTCTAATCTCATACATTAGGGGACATTTGTTATAACTCAAAATGACACATCTCTTCCTGTGACCACTTCCCCATGATTTCATCGCATGTCGACACTTCTATGATGACACTTCATGAAAGTCACTAAAACAACACCTATATTGGCGGACCCATATCCAGATTTTTGTAACTCTGTTTGACCTCTTCTCTGGACTGTTGGAAAGGAATCTAATTCAGATAAAACTTTCTCGAAGACACCAAAGTCTCAAGATGCACAAAATTACCCTTAAAATGAACATATTTGACCTATACTTGACCTATCATACATGGTACCCATGTATTGTATTTGACTTGTTTTATATGGTACCCACGTATTACCTGTATACATGATTATTTCCATTGCAACTCATGGATCATATGTGAGTATTGTCACTACAATAGGCGTATATCACTTGCATACAGGACTGTTGTCACTACAACCCATGGATTTTTCCTATAGATGTCAAAAATGGATGTTTCTCGAATTTTCGGTAGTTTGGGTGGTTATGCAACTGAATCCTTCAGTTGTAACTACTTTGTATTTGACCCTATCTCTTCAAAAAGGTATAAATAGAGGTAGGGAGTTCCATGAGAGGGGACTTGAATATTAGCATTGTTATGCTGGAAGAATTGGGACTCTCTTTCCCCCCACCTTTTCCCTAGAATATTTCTCCTTGTGTTGCAGAGCTTGGAGGTTGAGTTCCTTGGAGAAGAGAAGCAACATAACTAGATCAAGGTTTCATGAGGTTCCCAACTTGAAGATAAGGAATATTTGTACTTCCTTTCATGATTAATAAAGATGTGATGTCCTTATTCTTCCCAAATCAGTTTTCAATGTGTGATTGAATTATTGTTTATGATCAGATGTTTATGTTAAATTAGATTAGGATTTGATATTACTTTGATTATCATTGTTTGACATGTGGTCATATTGGTTTGAAGAAGGTATAATTTGTTTTGCAGTTCTCTTGGAGAAAGAAGAACAAGAGAATGATTGAAGGGTTGCTTGGATCAACCTTCGTTTGTCAAGGTATGGTCCATACTAATATCTGAATCTTGTTTATATATACTTGTAGAACTATATGCATCTCTCTTTCAACCCCAGTATGTTGATGGCCTCTTAAATCCTAGCCATAGGAAGCTTTCCTCTACAACACTAAGTTTGAAGGAAAAACTGGATAGGATCCTGGTGACCATGTCACAACGTTCCATTTGTGGTGCTCCTCCAACTCGCTGAATGGTGATTTGATTTGGTTGAGGCCTTTTCAATGAAATATGACCAGTGTAACAACAAAATGGTATATTGAACTCTCATCTTCCGCCTATGACATTTTTCTTAATTTACCAACCCTTTCTTGAATCACTTTCAACTTCATGTCTGGTATGATTCTGGTACATAACTTCTGTCAACCTTTTGTAAGAACAAGGACACTCATATATCTATCCACATTTAGGAGTGGAGAAGGAGAAAGAGGCTCATTAAATCCAATATTCCTCCAGAGTTTCTGTTGGAATGGTTTTTAAAGTCTTTATTGCTGTATATTTCAAAAAATGCTTCAATGTCGGGAGTGACCTCGGAGGAGGAGGCCATTCTCAGAGCCAAGAAACTGGAATTGATATATTCACAGTCTAGGATTCTCTATGAGATTAGTCTAGAGGTGCCAAGGTCCAACATAGAATTTTCTAAACCTAAGCCTGGACCACATGACGATGGCATGGTGGGTTCAATTGATTAATCGACTGTAGAGTCATTGTACAAAAAATACAAGAACTATCAGTGAAGCAATATGCAATGGAGGAAGCCAAGTATTCCACCCCCTCACACCNGGGGGGGGGGGGGGGGGGGGGGGGAAGAAGAGAAGAAAGTAAAATTTCCTTGCAATCTTTTCCAGGAAGACCATTTGATCTATCAATGTCCCTTAATGGATTAAACACATAAGTTGTTGAAAAAACAACAACCTGTCATCCTGAAGGATCTGTGCCCTCAAGGAAAGAATGCAACTTCTAACGATCTAAAGAATGTCGGGGGCACACAAAATTCTCCTTCTACTGGTCAATCCTATATCCATATGGTATTATCACATACCTTATTACAGACCAGAGCTAAGAATTATAAAATGGAGGCTCAGCAGAAAGATAAACAAACTACTGAAACATTAGCCCCACTTTCGATTGATAAACTGACTGATACTATGCTGAAGATACAGAAACGTGTATTTAAAAAGACATTTCACAACCCTAAAGCGAGGGCCGCTTCAAACTTCTCAGTTGTAGAAGATTTGGCCCAAACTCCTTGTGTGATGTCAGCCTTAGAAGTGCTGCAAAGTGGTCCTTCGTAGCGAGATGCACTTTTTGCGGCCATCGGAAGTATGGAATTTACAAGCATGATGGATAAGTTTAATCTTTTTGATGTCAAACCATGCCTACCTTACCATGTGGCCTTTTCAATTGATGTAGTCCATGGCAGAAAAACCATTGGAAAAATAGTGATAGGCAAAGGTGCATCCACCTTTGTAATGTCAATTTCATGTTGGAAGGCTCTAGGATCCCCTGAGTTGATCCCATATAATACTTTGTTGATCACTTTCGATTGAAGGTGTTTCTGCCCACATGGTATCATGTTGTCTTTTGAAATTAAGCTCCCAAGGAAAATGGTCTCTGTATAAATCGAAGTAGTTAATCTCCTCTGGACTATAATTTACTTCTGTGGAGGAGTTGGACCAATGCAATGTGCATTATTCCATCGTCTCTTTTTTTGAGTCCTTGTGTTTCCACATGAAGGAAAGTTGGTAACTTTTGACCAGTTGTCATATACTTGGAAGGGATGTATGGAGTCTTCAGAGTCTAAAGTACCCTTTATTGATTAGTCGTGTCTAGAAAATGAAAGTTTGGGAGTTTGGATGTATACATCATTAATGAGCACTTTTTATATGCCCGCTCCAATAAACTACCTAGGCACGATGAGTGTAGGGAAGAACATATGTACGGTTGTAGATAGAACCGCCCCGTAGGTTCTCCCTTCACGAGATGAACCTCAAGTTCCCTTATCAACAACATAGATAGCCTATCAAGCTGTATTCGATGCTACTGTTGATTCCATCTTGACTCCTATAGTATCAGAAGAGTTGGATGAAGCTTACTTTCCCGCATGTGAAGAGAACTCAACCTATTTTTACAGCTTCTTAGATATGGTTTTGTCGTCTGATGAAACCATTCTGGAAGCCATGATAGGACATGAGAAATTTTTTGAAGATTTACATCACAAGTCCTACTTCCTTCTGGACCTGAGCAGGAAGAAAATTATGAGTTCCATGTGATACTAGATGAAGGTATTGATCAACCTGTGAATCATTTTACCACAAAGGGAGTATTTTCTGAGGGGAACATGGCAAACATTTCCTCCACCATTATGATCAATATCTCTATGAAACCATATGTTGTGGAAAATGTGCATATTGGAGAAAACTCTTCACCTAAATAGATTTCTAGTTATACTACCTTATTTAAGGAATTCCATGATGTCTTTGCTTGGTCTTACGGGGAGATTCCAATCATAGACCCATCAATTATGGAGCATGAAACCAAAACTCACCCTAACATTAAACTTGTTCTACAAAATATTACACATGTAAATCTGTAGAAAGCGGTAGCCGTCAAGGCTGAAGTGAAATAATTGTTGAAAGTCGGTTTCATTTACTATATCTTTCTTACGAAATGGGCATCCAATATTGTTCCAATTGACAAGAAACAAGGGCTTATAAACTTTTGTACATATTTTTGGGATTTGAGCAAGGCATGTCCTACAGTCAACTACCCCGCGTCGTTCATTGATCATATTATTGATGCATGTGCGGGTAGCAAGGTTTTCTCGTTTATGGATGGTTTTTCAGGCTATAACCAGATTCATATTAAACCCAAATACCAACACAAAATTTCCTTTATATGTCCCTGGGGTACGTTTGCATACAAAAAGATGCCATTTGGCCTTAAAAATGTCAAGGAAACCTTTCAGCATGCAATGCATTTTTCTTTCCATGATATTAATCACATTGGTTAACTATACCTAGATGATCTTTCGACCCATTCTTGAAAGAGGAACGATCATCCCGATCATCTTCACTTATTTTTTGAAAGATGAAGGCACTACAAGATTCGCTTAAATTACCATAAGTGTGTCCTCTGCGTTGAATCTGGGAGAAATCTAGCCTTCATAGTATCCAATAAGGGTATAAGGGTCGACTCGTTGAAAGTAGAGGCAATTATTAATTTTCCTCCTCCTCGAACCATCAAAGAGTTGCAAAGTTTACAAGGGTTTCATGATCTTGCTTAATAAAGACACCCCATTTCTATGGGACGATATGCACAATAATCCTTTGAGGCATTGAAAAAAGAACTATTATTAGCTCGTCTTTTGCACCTGGCAAACTACATGAAGGACTTAATTTTGTATCTGGCTGCATCTGAGTCTACGATTGGTGTATTTCTAGTTCATGAGGATGAAAATATCCAGGATGAGTCTATGATTGGTGTAGTGATGGTACTAAACTGAGATATTCACATGTAGAGAAACTGGCTATGGAGGTAGTCTATGCCATCCATAGTTTGAGACACTAGATTCTACTAAGGACAACCATTGTTGTTGTAGACGTAAATCCATTTCAATATGTATTATCCTGACTAAGAATTGGAGGAAATTTTAATAAATGGATTGTCATTCTCTAAGAGTTTGACATGGATTTTCAGTCCGCCAAGTTGAAGAAGTCCCTAGTATTCACGGAACTTATCTCATAGTTTTTGAGTGATGAAAGCATAGTGATAGAAGATGATCCATTTCTTGATGAGCATATTTTCTAAATTTCAACTTCTGATCCTTGGTACAGAGATATCCTAGTATATCTCTAGACTTTTAAGTTTCCTATGACCTTCTCATGGGAATATTGGCAGATGCAGAAAACTAACTCGTAATCGATGATACATTATATAGATGAGGGGTAGATTACATTTTGCATTGATGCCTGACCCATGAGGAGTTTGATCTTGTCCTAAATGATTCTCATAGCGGAGCATGTGGGGGTCATTTATTTGGGTTAGAAATAGACCAAAAGATCTTGCATGTTGTTTATTTTTGTCCTACCATCCTCAAAGATTGTGTAGAAATAGTAAAACGTTGTCATTCATGGCATATTTACACCAGAAAAATGTGGTTGCATCTTGCTCCTCTTTTTCTCGTCATCGCATTAGGGACCTTCACCAAGTTGGGGGTAGATTTCATGACTTGCAACCCATTGTCTGTTGGGGCGAACAAGTATATCATTGTCGTTGCTGACTACTTTACGAAGTGGGTAGAGGCAATACCTACCTTTAAAGCCGATGGTGAGACATAAACATATTTCGTGTTCAATTAGATTATCACCAGGTTCGGTATTCCAAAGCAGATTGTCATTGACCATGGAAATCATTTTCAAAACAAGATGATGACATAGTTGACTACTATGCTAGGTTTTATACAAGACCACTTGTCTTCCTTTTACCCGCAAGCGAATGGACAAGTATAAGGCATGAACAAAAATTTGAATACCATTCTCAAGTGAACTATTAATGTAAGTAGGTCAAACTAGAACACCATATTGTATCCAACGCTTTGGGCGTATCAATTGAATGCTAATACTTCCATAGGGTTTTCACCCTTCTAGCTCGTTCATGCGGTGGAAGTAGTCACGCCGGTGGAATGCGAGACACCATCCTTAAATATTTACATTCACATACTTCCCGATACTACTGAGATAGAGGAAAATTTGATGAATTTGGAGCATCTAGATGAGAAGCACAGAGATGCGCTCACAGAAAACAAGGCACATAAACAATGGGTGAAAAACCAATATGAGAAAGTTGTTAAACCTATGGTTTTCTTCAAAGGAGGACTTGTCTTGGTCTACGACTAGGATAAGGAAACTTGGGGGGAAATAAAGTTAAAATCTATGTGGTTAGGCCAGTATGTTGTGTCAAAAGTACTAAAGAAGGGTGCATATGAGTTAGTTGATTATGATGATAATAAGCTACCAGAGCCCCGAAATGGGCTCTACTTGAAAAAGTATTACGCTTAGGCATTATGATTTTTCTTGTATTATAATTGTATAATTCTATAAAAGTTCATTAGTGGTTAGTGTTTCTTATGTATTCTATTGTTTTTTCGATACTCTTTGGAGTGGTTCATAGGTTTTTCTTATGGCTCCAAGCATCACACTTGCAACCTTCCTTTAGATGCTTGGGTCATTTATGCATGCATAGGACAACTGGTTTCCTCAGTAGGCGCTTGCTTAGGTCCACAACTAACAATGTAGCTACGTACAATGTTGTCATTGAGCCTCTTCAGGATGCTATATCATATGGTATCACCTTCCTGTAAGTCATACTCGGCTCTCAGTTAGTGGTCTCTCAGCTCAATTGGGTCTACCAAGTGAGACACCCTACTCTTTTACATTATTTTTTGAGAATTAGGTTACTTCAAAGAAATTTTGAACATATTATATATCAACACATTTCAAGAAATCAAAACACTATTATTGATGCATTTGCTAACCACATTTTAGAATGGAATTTGNGAGACACATGTAAATAACCAGATATATATGTATATGTGTGTGTGTGTGTGTGTGTGTGTGTGTGTGTGTGTGTGTGTGTGTGTGTGTGTAAAAAGTAGGTCCAAATACATCGAGTTCTGGTCTAAATATCTAGTAAATATGTACATAAAAAATGCAAAATAGGATCGCAATCATTCATATGCTAAAAATATGGAAGCTCCTTAGCCTCATAATCTGCAACTACATCCATGACTTCTTGGTAACATAGGATAGCCCAGGACACCTTTTGGAGTAGATGTAACCAGGATGGAGGTACACCTAAGACATGCTCCTACATGGCCATAGGAATCCTCTCCATCCTCAGTGTTAGTACATCATGGGTAATCTTGGCCAGCTTTCCCTCCACAATATGAATCATAGCTTTGTCTCCAGCTCTGCCTACTATTCGTACGTAAGTACTAGGATGCCCGTCTAGCCGAACAGGTCCAACATCTGCATATCATCAAAAGAAATTTTAGACTCAAATAAAATACATTGTATATAACATTATGAACAAAAATTCATTAAAATTAAATATTTGAAAAGGTAAAATACTTACCCATGTCTCCCTATGCTTCTCCTCAAGGGATAACTAACTCGGGGTCTCCACGAAAGTCCAAAACTACATACGGGAACTGCTCCGGAGCAGGCACCTGACAGCTCCACCACACGTAGAAATTGTCATTATAGCCACCCTAGATCTCTTCACCACCCTAGCATAGGAATACATCTGCCCCACCGCATAATTCTAGGCTCACGGGGAGGGTAGGGTGGAAGTGTCACTGTGAGGCTCAGAGCAGGCACCCTCTTGAAGAAGAAAGCAACCAAGATACTTGCATAGCCAAAGTTCTTCTTCTTACCTATCTTGTAGTCTGAGAGTTATTTCTTCATGATTGGGACCAATCCCGAACACTAGTCAAATATCACACCTTGTAGAAACTCCACTAATATACGCATGTGGGTCCTTGTATCTAAATGCAATGTGGATGACCCTGCCACTCTAACAATGGTGCTCACAAGAACTTTCAAAGGGAAGTTAGTGATCTGTGCAAACGATATTTGTGTCCCCGATTTCTGTGTGCAAGATAAAAAGTACGTGTTGACATAATATTGTATGCTAAGGGGATCACCCCCACAGTCGGTGCCACCCAATTTCACCGATGCCCCTCGATGAGACAATCTGGTAGCAAAGTATATGTCTTCTGCAGTAAGACTTAAGGTCTCTCCATGAAGATCAAACATGCCAATTTCATGATCCCATAACCGTACTAATGTCTCTAGTAGTTGAAATTGGGATCTCATGCTTGAGGTGGGATATAATTTCAACAACCCACACCTTTAGAGGGCATTAAGTGTCATCAAATACCTCATTGCTAGCCTATCCATATCTTCATGCTCCCTTTCCCTCCACTCTAGCACCATTTTGGCCTGCAAATTCAACACTTTTTCCATTAGATTTATTAAAATCCCTCATTCTGTAGCACTCATGACTGTCCAATGAGGACAACGTGTGTCACTTGCGGGTTCCTCACTGCAAACCCGTGATTACTTCATGAACTCATGACTTTATAGTGGGCCACCCGTGAGTGCTACGTGGTGCCCTTAAGGTATGCCAAAAACATCAAATAAAGCATGGAAATCAGAATTTGAAAGCATAAAATCAAAGTCTAAGGAGATATGAATTACCTACAACTTGCGAATCAGAGTTTCGTCCAATAATTTGATCACACAAACCATTTGAAGACGAGAGGTAAAACTTGCACTAATAGTGGTAAAAATCAAATGTAATTTTTTTGAACCAATTTTCACTATTTATAGTAACAATTTCAAAAAATTTACCTACTTTTATATAGTTTGGATCATTTTCTGTCATTTGAACTAATGTTGGTTGTTTTTTCCTAGGTATTACAGGTCATGGGTGAAATTGGAGTATGTTTACTTTGCATTTACAATAGGATTTGGTTCCCTTTTGCATCTTGCACTTATACCTTATCCCCTTATGAACTTTAGGATCTCCTTTTTATCCATGAACTGTGATGTGCAATCGCTTATTCAAAAATCGTTGTTCTTCCATGGTTAGAGCCTACCTCACATAAGTTACGCTAGTTAGAACACCTCTTGTCGAGTCGGGTACCCATGCCGCATTTTTCTAGGATTTGAGAGCATTTGTAGTTGATTTTCACACAAAAATGAACCTCATTTTGTATCTTTTACTGAACTACCCTTGATTATAAGTCTCCCTCCCTATGGAGTTATCTTCAAGCCTTGGTCTGACTCCTTAAACATGAATAGATGACCGATTTTCTTATTTTTTTTCAGAATTGTTAAAGGAACTGAAGGATCATTCATAGTGGTATAATTAGTTTAACATTTTTCCAGACCCTATGGATTATTTATGAAAAAAGAATACTCTATTTTCTTTGGAATTTAGAAGAGTATATTTAGGCATATATTTATCTCTTTTCCGAGCCTAGAGGACTAAACTTACAGAAAAGGAACTTGTTTGAGCTTACTTTTCTCTTTTTTTTTGTGATATGGACCTAAAAATGAAAAAGATTCTGAGCATTCTTTATGCCATTGTCATGCTCGTTTAACCTTAGTACAAAGCATCGAGTTTACTGTTTTTTGTCCCATTCTCGTAAATAAGTGGAAATTTATGAGTGATCTTGCCTTCCTTCACACTCATTAAACTAAGTCTACATGCTTGCTTTTGAAGGAGTCTCAGTTGGGTGATAGTTTACCCATTTTTCGAACCTTGTTGACTAAGTATGAAAAAGGTATACCTTATTTCTTCAGAAGCTAAGAGACTTATCCTTTGTATTGTGTTGGGCCTAGAAACCGTAGGGCATAATTCATGTAGAATTTTTCCTAATCCTTGGAGAAGAACATAAAGGAGAATAGGAAGGATCTACGACTGAGGAAGCAACATAAGGAAAAAAGGGAAGGATTTTGCGATGGAAGAAGTGAAAGAGAAGAAGAAGAAAAAGAGAATGTGCTGAAAGAGGAAGTTGCACTAGATGCATACACCACAACAGAAGGACAGAATGAGATACACGATGACATTGCAGAATATCAACAGAAGCAGGAGTGCAAATAGTGTAATGGCCAAAAAATGACAGTAAGGCATAACGTTGAGAAAATGACATCCCTTATCGATCGTGGGTATGAGCTCGGATGGAGCCGGCAGAAACCACATAGGTGAAGGCATATTTGTAATTCAAGTCGATAGTGGCTCTTTTTATGTGTTACTTGAACAAGAAAGATAGACCGTTTTCTAGATATAGTAAGTCGGCTGAGATAGCGACCGAAAAGGAGTTTGTAATGAGTATATTAGAGTTTGTATCGAGTCAGTATTGAGTCTGTAACAAGCATGTATGGGAGTTGTATCGATTCTATAATGGGGCTATAAAAGAAGGAACCCAAGCTGTAGATGGGTTAGCTAGTTAGTCGATTAGCCGATATAGCATCTAAGTGGTCTCTAGACTCTTAGGAAGAATCTTGAGCTAGACTTGAGCTAGACTTGAGCTAGGATTTTGGTTAATGACTCTGTGTCACTGAGTTCATCAGAGTAGAGGTTCTACAGTTGAGTATACATGCGAGTAGAGAAGGTTGAAGTCGGTCCAAGATGTGTGTGGATCACTAGTAGGAGTAGAGTAGGAAGAGAAAGAGAGAATGGGAGGGAAGAAAAGTGTGTAAATATAGAAGAGAAGATCTTGAACAAAGTCTGCAGATTTGTGCATAGACAAAAGGTGCATCTATTTCCTCATGCCAGATGAAGAACACCTTGTGGTTTTTTCCTGGATGGGTTTCCACGTTACATGCTGTGTGTATGTGTGAATGTTGAAGTAGCTTAGATATATGTGTGAATGTTGTGTTGAATGACTAGTTGATTATTGTGTTGTGATTGGATAAATGTATGACTACTGCATTATATTAATGAATATGATTATGTTGTATGTTCACTGTGTATTTACTTAAGTCGTATAAAGAAGGGTTGGATCACAGCTTAGTGTTGCAGTACTGGGCATACAAGGAATCCACCTCGGTCTTCATTGGAAGCCTTAGAGTAGATCAAAGGTACTAAAACACCCTCCCACACAATTTTGGAAATGTGGATCTGGTAGTTACCAATAGAACATAGATATCTCAGGTGAGATGACATCTGTGTCGCAGGTGCTGTCGGTTGAGCTCTGCTCTGTCAGGGTAGTATCTCGTGCTTTGTTTTGCTAAGAAGAAGGGACTGAACCTAGCTGGGTCTAGGGATAGAGAGAGGGAAGAAAAACAACAAATGGTTTTGTTATTGGGGCCTTAAATTTTTGTGGTGAGGGATATGGTGTGGCAACCCACGAAACCGGAGATCCAAGATTGGGTGGAAGCCAAAGAGTTAGAGTTCACACAAAAAGAAATTGAAGGATCTCAGTCGACCCCAACAAAGTGGTTGTGCCAGTACATTTATTCAGACATTCACGAGATTGTCTTTGTTGATTTTTCCATTATGTTGCATGAGTGGTTGTCTAAGGTAGAAACCCAACAAAGGAATTTTCAAGGAGGAGAACCAAGAGAGTGGAGTCCTCAATTGCTTGAGCAACTGAAAAGAGTAAGCAACCCTATATCAAGGGATGTGAATTTTTGGGTAGAAAATATCCTAGAAGGATATATTACTGAGTTCATTGTCGACACTATAACATCATATAGTGAGGCAGAGCAAAATAATTTTCAAGGATCATGCAGTAGATACCTATCATCTTTAAAGGCATGGATAAAAATGTTTATATGTGAGAAAGGAATTCTCTGAATGTAACAAGACTATACAAAAAAAGAGTGGCTATGTCTCAACAAAACCCTAGAGTGAGATGTTCTTAGGAGATAGTGCAACTGAAAAAGAGCTAGTGTTTTTAAGAAACAAAAGAAGATTCAAGTCCGATAAGAAAAGAAAAAATCTGTTCGAAAGAGGGAGTTGCAGCACATACCAAGAATAAGAAGGGTACGAGCTTGCATCATATTTAGACAAAGGATCCTATGATGAAGAAGAGGAATACCATCCAATCTCAGAAGGAGATAAAGAATCAGAAGATTCAACTAAAGCCCCAGAACACCGTGCTTACAACATGCCTATAGTACTAAAGGTAAGATCATGATACCTGTCTCCAAGTAATTATGTAAATATGAGTAGTACTTGTTGCCACCTTTCACACACCTGGGTTACGTGGAAGAAATCTTCAAGCCACTTGGTGTGTCCTTGGGGGAAAGTATTGAGTCAAGGCTGTCACCTTGTTCTTGACTCCTCCGTTTAGGCTTAACTCCTAATGAAGCCAAGGGGGGTAGACCCTATTAAGTTACTAAGAAAAAATTAGTTAGTATGATGATGGTATTAAAGAGTAAGTTTTTTAGGAGTTTAAATTTAACAATTGTAAAAAACAAATAACATGATGAGATAATCACAAGTAAGCACGAAAATGACACCCAAACACATATAGATTGAAAGAAATAAATAGTTGACCAATGCCTTGAAAATGGAGTCGAAAAACATTTACGAGTGCTTGCAAGTGCTGGAATGAATGTTGTGCAATTGTTTCTTGTTTGATTTTAAATTAATGTAAGAAGATGAGTAATTTAACTTAGGAAAGGGGAATCCAGATACACCCAGGGGGTACTTGAAGTATGTACAAAACTAAACTGTCATGACTAACCGCAAGGAATATGTGGGCTTAATGGAGTCTCTCGGGATTTTGTTCATAATGCACCCGAAGGTGTAATAGAGATCAGCCCCATGAGGTCAATTCTCAGGAGTTCCCACTTCCTTTGGGTATTTTTCCACCGTAATGGTTTGATTGAGGCGTTGGATTTTCGCCTGATGGTTTGTCAATTTGGGGAGAGTGAATCCTAATTATTCTAGTCACTAAAGTGATTTTGATGCAGCTTGAATGATCAGATGAACTGCATCCAAATACAGAGCATACACACTGGAGTCTTCATTATTTTTAGTAAATTTTAAAATAGGTGTTCTTGTTAAAAAGAAAACCCTCCAGGAACCTCTTTCGATCCAAGTGGACCTCAATCGGGGAATCAAGGAGGGGTTGATTTTATTATTATTACTAAAACAAATGATGATAGCAGATGAAGCATAAATAGATAAGCAAACCACAATTTTCTAATTAGACTACCACGACCCTTTCTTCACCTTTCGGCTCAAAAGGACGATCATGGGTTAAGTATTAAAATTACTTTGAAACCACCATATATGGAATATGGAAATGATTATAAGTCAAATTATACTACCCTGCAGGTAGAACTACACTAGATTGAAAAAATATGAACAAAAAGTAAAAAATGACACAAACGCAAATCCCCCGAGGGGGGATGGTGAACAGGCCCGAAAAAGCCTATTCGAAGAGGTTATTATTTTATTAACAGCAATTAAAATATCAGAAAACTGAAAATGATCTACTTGGTCCTTATATGGAATGATACCCAAGGTTTACAAATTGCGAAATTTTGAAATTTTTGGAAGATAGAGACCCCCTGGGGGGTTTCGAATGGTCCAAAAATGCTTTCCGAACATCGCCTCCTCCTCTTTTCTGTTAAAACATATAAAAAATAGCAATATTATCACAGTTAAATATTCCCAAAAGTACTTTGAAATTACTTTTGGATGAACAAACGTTTTACCCAAAAATTCTAAGTTAAAACTAGTTTTTAAAGAAGCGAAAAAAGAACCAAGGAAAGCAAGCTTTCCTTGGGATCTTGGCCTGCTTTGGGGGCAGCCAATATGAAGCACTTAAATTGATGAATATAAATTTTTTGATTCTAAGGAAACAACCATGCATTCAACAAGATTTAGATCTACTTTCACATCCTTGAAAAATGATAATTTTCGCTAAAACTAGATCTAGAATGCTTGTAAAAATTGCTTGTAAAAATTTCTTTAGGAATGAGATCTAGTTTTATGAGCTTTAAGGCAGCAAGATATATGTAAGATGAACTCTGAAATTGATATATCTAACAAATTTAAAACCGCAAAACAAGTAACCGAACTGATTTTGAAGAAATTTGAAGGAGGAAGAGGAAAGGAAGAGCGCTTGTTGTCGGGGAATGGATCTGCAAAGAAGACTAGATAGTGGAATGCTGAGGGACAATGCCTTCACAAAATAGTCAGATGCCCAGTGGATTCAAGCTAGATCCACAGTTTTTCCAACCCCTATTACCTGAAAACTAACAAACAATCCCGCACAAAACCTTATGAGATCTGGATAGAAATATATGAAGAAAGAGAGGGATTACATGCAAATAAACTTATTTAAACATGTATGATCTGAATCTTTAAGCATATATATGATGAGATATTTAAAATCAAGTAATCTTACTTTCCCAACTATACTCCTATTGATTCAGCTGAATCATTAAGCCAGACAGGATTCAGATGCAGAAATTGAGAGAAATCCAACGGTAAAAAGCTACATGACAATGTTAAATCCACACATATAAAAGCATTACATAGATTCGGCCTCCAAAGATTCACTTTATTCCAATAGAAAAATATATTACAGAGTATTACAACAGCAATAACTCCTCAATCCAACTCTAACTAACTCGTAAAGGAGGCAGCCATGCTTTATTTATACACAAAATTGAAACCCCAGCCCAGAGGGAGTGCAAATCCCGAGGAGATAGACCACTACAGTGGAAGGAGAGTCCATCAATGCCTGATCTGGAGCTGAACTAAGCTTCTACTAAGTCTGAATGTCAATCAAAGAGCTGATCTAATTGACACCTCAACCTGTTGACTGAAGCATCCACCAAAACTCATCCAGATGAGCCCATGCGTGTGGAGGAGAGAGGGAGCATGAAATTCCCCATAAAGAAAGTTGAAGTTCAACTCTGGATCCACCCAGATCACCTCCTTCAATTAAGGATTTGTCAGATCCGGTCAATCTGGTGCAGATCTGACTGATTTCAATCAAATTGGCTAAGAATCCACTGATCTAGGATTTTGGATTTGCTCCATTATTCATCAATTTCTTAATTAAAATAATCAATAATTGATTTTTTGGGGCTTTTTGACCTGAGTGATGGAAAATCACTTAAAACTAGGAAATAGTGGGTCTATAGGTTTATTGGGTGCTTTTAGCTTGAAAATGAGCACCTACATGACTAAAACGGACTTCCAAGCCCACTTTTATTACAAAACCAATTTTTCCAATTAAACTATTAAAAAATAGCCTAAGTTTTGGAAAATTTAAATTTTAATAAAAAACACTGAAAAAATGAAAAAATTAAAAAACCTAGGGGGACTTAGACATGTTCATATGACTCGACCATGATGCCTAGCATGTTTATACATTGACACATAGACTCTAATAACCTCAATAGGCCTAAATTCCAAGCCGACCACCCCAACTTTGGAGGTATTGAGTGAAAAACTTATAAATTATAAGTCATTTATTCAACAACCAATAATAACCAAGGGAAAAAACACCTTGGGCTGATCGGATTGACAAATAAAGTCTATGAGACCAAGTCTTTCACATACACTATCATGATAGAACATTTATTACAACTCCCCAAGTGGTTATGAACATGTGATATGGTACAACAAAGTTTCCCACAAGCAAGACTGAAGGTCTTTTGAAGTCCGAACAAGTTGTCCTTGTTCGGTTCACCAGGGTCACTTAATAAAAAACGACTAAGTACAACTTAGGTGGTAACAGTACTAACGTTGTAAATAGAAAACAAGGAAGTTCGACTAGTCCAAATTTTGTTCCCACTATAACAATACCAAATACGATGGCTAGAGTTGACATTAGACTGCCAATATTCAATGGAAATGGGTTGGAAGACCAAGAACAACATTGGTTTCTTTGTGAAGTTGTCTGGACTGTACGACAGATCCAGTATGAGAATATCAATAAATCACAAGTGATCACAACTCTGTGAGGTTGTGCGTTGGACAGGTATATGAAATTTTCCATAGTACCAGTAGGAGTTGTCCTGAAAAAAATCAACGTGGTTCGACTGGGTTTGATAGATGAATTTAAAAATCTGAAGTTTGAATCATAATGCATCACTGAAATCAGGGAGATTAAGAAGCTACCAACAAAATCTATTTGGGACTTTGACTAAAGATTTAAGACATTAATGGCCAAATTAAGTTTCCAAATATCGGATGTGGAACACAAGGAATGGTTTATCGTCGCCTTATTACCACATATATGAACCCCATTGATGCAACAAAAACTCATATCGAAGACAAAGGCTCTTGAAATAGAAATAAAATTAGAAGCCTCACTGGTTGGAGATACTGGCTCGGGAATGATGCAAATTCAGTCGCAACTGAGCAATCTTACGGTGTAGCTCCAAGACATTAAAAGAGGAAAGGAAGTTCAGGAAGAACTATGGTGTACAAGATGCAGATCTGATGGACACGATAAAGATAATATCCCGAACCTGATGAAATATGTTGTAGCAGGTGTGCCAAACCCGTGAAACACCCAAGGAATTCTTTGGTGTAGAATATGCCAGATTAGGGTCCACAAGTCTGAAAAATGTTTATACTTAGAGAAGGTTGTAAATACACCAGCTAGTCTGTATTGTAAATTTTGTTGATCAGTATGTGTGGAGAACCTCATGCAATAAACAATGAGAATGCATGATATAACAAAAATATTGGAGCACAAAAGATATTTTATTGATTGCAGGCCACTTCGAGGGGGCAACCTCCTTTGAGCAAGCTCAATACAAAATAACTCTTCGATCATTTCATTGGCCTCAACACTTAGTTATATACTAAGTCTAATCTAAACAACTATTACTCCCCATGAATGTGGGATAATACAACATACTAACTAGATGACTTAACATCAACTATTAATCCCCATGAATGTGGGATAATACAACATACTAACGGGACGACTTACAAAGCATATGCATCCAATAAAATATACTAACAAAATAAAGAGGAGGGTTAATACGGGTTCTTAACATCTCCTCCCTCTTAGAAAATCTTTTTCCTCAAAGATTAAGATGTGGAAACTATTACCGAATCTGAAGGAGTGGTTCCCATCTAGCATCCTCTGGTTTCATGTTGTGCCACTGAATTGAAGACCTTTGTGATGGACCGAGAGAGAGAGAAGATGACAAGTGCGCTTATTGAGGATGGCCTCCAACTTCGAAATGATGGATCCTTCATTATCCCATTCTGGTAAAAAAAAATTTGCACTGATGCTGGTGCCAATCACTTGCTGAATGCGAGAAGGAGGAAGTGCCAATTTATAAGCAACATACCCAATCTTTTGAGGAACTGTATATGGGCCAGATATATTTGGAGCGAGCATTTGATTCCCTTTGTCTTTCAAGGAGGATTGCTTGTAATACTGCAGATGAAGAAAAACCATATCACCAACTTGAAAAGTGCACTCAAAATGGTGTTGATTGGCCCATTGTTTCATGCGGGCTCTTGCTATGTAAAGATTGTCCTGCAGGAGGTGAAGAATCTGATGCTGGTTTCAAAGAACCATGTCAACTACCTGAACTGGTGAACTGATAGGGGTGGATGGAAGGAGTACTAGAGGTGTGTGACCATAAAATGCTTCATATGGAGTCATTTTAGATGCAGTATGGTAGGAATTATTGTACCACCATTCAATGAGAGGGAGCCACTTTTCCCACTGATGTTTTTATTCAGAGGTGAAACAACGAAGATAAGTTTCCCAATATTTTTTGAGGACTATAGTCAGACCATCTATTGGTGGGTGATAAAATGAACTCATATGTAGTTTGGTGTCAGTGAGGCGAAAATGACTGGTGAAAGTTGTGTTGCGGTCTGAGACAATGGAAGAAGGGATGCCATGAAGAAGGAATATCTAGTCCATGAAAATTTGTGCGATTGAAGAGGTGGTATATGGATGGCTGAGAGCACAAAAATGACTATATTTGGAGATTCGATCCACCACAACCAATATTATGGTCTTCCCTCCATATTTAGAGAGCCCTCAAATGAAATCCATCGAAATATATGTCCAAATCCTTGTAGGGATGGGAAAAGGTTCAAGGAATCCAAAAGAGAGTGTAGTTTCACCCTTGTGGTGCTGACAAGGAGCACATTCAGAAACCATATGTTGAATTTCTAGTTGCAATCCCTTCCAAAAGAAGTTACATCCTACCAAATCATATGTTTTGATGAACCCAGAGTGCCCTGCCGATGGAGAAGCATGGAGTTCATTAAATACAGCATGTTTAAGGTTTGTGCTCTGGGGAAGCACCAGACGACCCGTGTATCTTAGAGAAAATTCATCCAAAGATGAATACGGTACCATAGAAGGTTTACTGGCCAAATGTTGGATGATTTCAAATAATGAGGAGTCATTGACATAGACTTGCTGAATAGAGTGTAACCAAGTTGGAATAGGAAGAGAAATAACTGAAAGAGAAACATGGGCATCAAATGTGTGGAAAAGAGCATCCACCACAAGATTGTCCCGAGCCTTCTTATAGTCATAATCCCTGAGTTTGCTAACCCATTTCTGTTGTGTTGGGGATGAGACCTATTGTTCCAGGAAATATTTCAAACTCTGGTGATCAATCTTGATGCCGAAAGGATTCTCTAAGAGGGATGGCCACCACTTTTGTACTGTGTGCAAAATAGTCATCATGTCCTTCTCATATGTAGAGGTGGATAAATTCTTTCCAGAAAGCGATTTGTCGGTGAATGCAATGGGATGTTCATATTGAAAGAGGACAACCCCAAGTCCATTGTCGTAAGCATTACTCTCAAGAGTGAAGAGCTTGGAAAAATCAGGCATCTGAAGGGTGCATCAGAATGAAAGATCCAAGGGAGTAGTTGAGACTGCTGAAGGTTGCATCTGAATGAAATGGAGATAAGCGATGACACCATGTGAATTCATATTAAGGATATTTTCCATGCGATGGGAACTGATGATGCTGAGAAACCTGGTTGGAAGCCATTGAATGTGTGTTTGTTCCATTGACTGAAAATTGCATCCATAGTTCAGCAAAATCCCATAAGATGGGTCCAAGTGTGCGTAACCATTGAGTTCCCAAAATCACATCACATCCTCCTAGAGGCATGAAAAACATGTTAGAGCACAATTTATAATCTCTAATAGAGATACACACATTGCGACACTTTCCTTTGCAAGGTAAGGCGCTCCCATTGGCAACCATGACTTTAAAGATGGAGCAAAGATGGACAAAACTATCAGCTTGTTTGGCAATATGAGGGTCAATGAAGTTATGGGTGCTACCAGAATCAATGAGTATTGTAAGAGGAATCTTATTGAAGAAACCCTTGACCTGAGTGGTGAGTAGCTCAATCTAGAGTAGTGTATGTCTGGCTAGGCTTGTTTGGTTTGAAAGGGTTAGTAATCCAGATAAGGCCTGTTGATTCTAGGGGGATTAGTATGTCTGGCTAGGATTGTTTGGCCTGAAGGGTTTGTAGGCCAGAGAAGGCTTGTTTGGTCCCTAGGGAGATCCATCTGTCTAACTAGGCTTGTTTGGCTCGAAAGAGTTAGTAAGTTAGACATAATTCCACGATGGATCTACCAGAGAACTCACTGTGATGCTACTCCAAGACGTTGAAGGGCAAGATGTATCCTCAATATTTTTATACTGTTGGTTGTTGATGATTGTTGATGATGGTTGTTGAGATGTTTGATGATTACTGCAGTATTGATATACTGTTTATTGTCAATGATTGTTGATGTTGATTGCTGATATGTTTGATAATTGTTGAGACAATTGTTGCAGTATTGTTATACTGATGATTGTTGAGATGTTGTTATTCAGTATTGTTGTGATGTATGTTTGATTCAGTATTGATGATTGATCAGTTGATTGGTTTAGTTTGTATCAGTGATGTTACATTAATGACTGTCGATATATGTTACTTCAGTATTCCTATTCTGATGATGGTTTCGATGTTCCAACATATCTATGTTGGTAATGCAGATGATGATCTAGCATTAGTTGTGGTTCGAGTTTTTAGCACTGATAGGCTAATGGTGTTATTGATGTTATTAGTGTCCATACACAGATGTTGCAGATAATGAAGTTATAGATGATGTCTCAGTATTCACATACTGATCCTATAGAAGATGATCCAATACTCATACAGTGACGAGACAGAAGATGATTCAACATTTATGCTCTGATGAGATAGATGATGATTTGGTATTCACATACTGATGCTTCAATAAGAAGATACAGGAATATGCCTCAGTATTCACATACTGATAGAAGATGATCAAGAAGATGACTCAGTAGAAGACAATAGAAGATGTCCAAGAATGCACGAAAGACAAAGATTACAGAAGATTATCCAACTGAGATCGATGATAAAAATGTTAGACGATGTTCCAAAAATTCCTATGACATATAGAGTCTCACTAGACAGTTATACAGTTGTAGTAGCAGTTTTTGCTGCAGTTGAGTACCTTCCTCGTTAAGAGGGAGTGTTAAAAAATTGTAACTTCAGAAGATATTCTAGATGTATTGTATTCCTCCTTCGGGAGATGAGTTTGTTCTTGTTAGTGTCATTAAAAGAAGAAATGTAAATCTCCAAATGTAAGTCAGGTCAATAGTACCCAAGTGTCAATATAATAAATTTTATTTTTTGTGTCAAGGTTGACAAGTGGGCCCAGTCAGTTAGAGAAGTCGGTCCTACTAGGTTAGAGGTCAAGTAAACTGAAGAATATAAATAGGGAGGCGCTCCCATTCACTTGTACTCACTCAATAAATATGTCTTAGACAGAGAGAGAATGATTAGTGCGCCAGAAAGGAGAGAGAAGCAGTTGTATAGGTTTTACATTGCATTGGTTGAGTTCTATACTAAGGAAGTTTTGCGGGGCTTTCTCCCTTGTGGTTTCCCCAAGGAAAATATTTGTGTTCTTGTGTTTTTGTGCATGTTGTTATTTCAATGATCTACTAGTGACTAATTGTTTTAATATATCATCTAATAAATTTAAGAAAAATCAAGAAAGTCATCCTTGTAGAGAGCACTAGTTTGAGTCTCTCGATACTCATGTTTCAATTTTTCACTTCTCAATTCAACTAAAACTTTGAGTCGCTACTCCTCCACTTGTCCTAAATACATGGGGAATATGTCAATGTATCTTACATGGAAGATATGTCTAGTTGATCCATTGAAATTTTAAAGCTACCTTGGGTCATCTCTGTGTCGTGCTCACTATTCAAAGATATTTACCCTCTTTCTGTTCATCATGATCCCTATCATTTTCATCTCTGATATCATCCTACGTACATCTTCTTTTATCCAGTTTACTAGTTACTCATGTGACTTGTTGAAGGATTCATTGCCTTTATCTTCGCAAAATGGCTTCCAAACAATACCTCTTACATAACAAGACCCAGAGTTTTAAAGATAGTAACTTAGGATCCACTGCCCATATTGGTGGACTCCTCTGCATTGGTTGCCAGTAAAAATTTCTTACTAACATTCTGATGGTATCCTTCCATGTTTGACTTCAACTCATGTATTCACATGGTAGGATTTGTATTGGTTTCTATGGATTTGGATGAAGACCTTGGGTTATAGTCTATATAACCTAAGTTGTGCAATATTGTTTCATGCCTCGTGACACTATTTCTAGCTATTGAAGATATATTATTGCACTCATGTGGCTATGATCCATCTTTGTAAACTGTATGTGGCCTCATTTCCCATACTATATGATGTATACGTATCTTGTAAAGGAGCTAGTGTTCCACATATGTAACATGGCATCCTCAGTGATGATTTTTTGTAAATGACCTTGATTTGTTTGTTTTAGGTACTTCTTTACGACCTTGGTTCTAAGTCCTCCGAGTTAAGAGATTGTAATGTATTTCAGCTATCACTACCCTCTGAACTCACACATTAGGGGGCATATGTTATATAGTGAAATAGCGCTTCTACGTCCAAGTAATGACATCAAATCTATCGTTGCAAAAAATGACACTGAGGATTGAAGTAGCCATAACTCTATTGATGAGTTGGATCATTGATACATATTTTTTGCTTCAGCATTACCCCTGTTTTGCAGTTAAACTTACCTTTCACTCGCGGGTTCTCTTATAACAACTTGTATGTTACTCATTGGTCACCCTATGTGCAACCAACATGTTATCTCCAAGAAGTTGTACTCGTGACTTACCTTCAGGAAAATAGCAAGTCACTTGCAATTTGCTCCACATAAACCCGCGATTTCCATTAAGAATGGTTTAAAAATAAAAAGATGATT